>DWON01005172.1:0-15244 GCA_018251015.1 Phocides pigmalion okeechobee | reverse complement strand
CAGCAGCTTTCTGCGGTGAAAAAGAGATGTTAAACTAAAATAACGTAACCGGTCACCGGTATAAAACAATTCTTATAAAATCCAATATACAAAAAAAAATGTCTAAATTTGATTTAAGAAAGGATGATAGTAACAGAAAAATTGTAATAGATTAAAGCCAAAATGATCAAAGATTTTAACTTTATATTACCAGTAAATGAATCATAGTTTATAACTGCAGAATGAAATCATAAGAACTTGCAAGTAAAACTAAATTGCGTAAATAAAGTTTGCCAAATAGAACCTATACACAACTAAATTCTCGAAACATTTGTATAAGTAGAACTAAAGAGTTTTATACACACCGTTGTCTTTGCCAAGCTGGTTACTTGCGTACATGATTATGTTTTAGGATGATGAAATAAAATACCTACCAAATTGTGATTTCTTTTATGTAAAATAGTGAATAATCTCCTCCTGGACTTCGCTGTTTTTATTGTTATTCGCTAGAGTATCCAACACCAATTATCTGTAATAATTTCAACTTCCAACCTGTTACAGTCTACAGATCATTCATGGTAAATTAGGAGAATAGTATACTTTTTTTCAGTTAGGCATATAAATATATCACACTTTTTGAAAAAGATGCCATGAAATAAAATCACGTTTATTCTAGGAAAATGTCATATGGAACGAGTAAAACTCGTGTTACATTAGGCCATACGCTTTTTTACCCATTCTTTTTTTGATAACCAATCCAAACTTCTTTTATGAAAGATTTGTGACATGATCTAACTATAACGATAACAATACAAACTTGGTGTTATCAGCTACCAAATTATATTACAGAAAACTGTGGTCCCAACGAAGTGCCCTCGGATTGCATAAATGGTGGATGCGATAAGAGAAACTGTTCGCAGTTGGGTAGACCAGGGGTGTGCATAGATTTGGTGGAAGGAGCATGCAAAAAGGGTTGTGTTTGCCAGAGCGGTTACTTGCGTACTGCCGCTGGGGTTTGTGTCCCAAGTAATAAGTGTCCAAGTAAGTATTATTTATTATTATTATTATTTTACTATTAACTTGTTCTAACGCACTACGGATACAGGTATATTGTAAAAGCTATGTACACCTTTAATAAGTTTACGATAACTCACACTCATATAAGCTTACGAATAAAATACCATACGAGTAACATAAAAAACTGAGATTTTAAAACTTAGTAAAAATAGTATAATCATTTTTACACGAAGTGCCTCATTCTAAGGAATGACCTTTTTGGTAATAAAATTCTCTTTGCAGCACTGACGTGTTTATATTCATCACCATAATTTCTAAATATTATCAATGGGTATCGGTTTGAAATGTCGCCAGTAAGCGCACATAAATACATCATCAATTGCAGTAAAGGTCATTCTGAGTTGCGTAACGGCATTATACGATATATTTTTTATTTTTTCAAGCAATCTTAGTATCAAATCTTTCCATTGTCAGCTAGCAATGCTAATTGCTCTCCATTTGAAAACTTAGAGAGCTCAGTCGTTATTGATAGTTACTTCCATCTTCTACAAGGCGGATCTTTTTGACCCTTTACGTAGATTAACCAACGACCTACTCTTGGTAATAACTCCTACGGCCATTCAATCTTTAATATACGTACTTCAGTATTCGTACAGTACAACAGTAATTGCAGTAATATTGGTTGTGGCAGATATAACATTTTGATCATTATAAGGAATATTGAAATATTCCAAATGGTAATCTATAAATATTCAATTTATATTTGAAATAATATTGCGATGTTTTAGGCAAAGAAGTATGCTCAAAGCCTCACGAATACTATGATATGTGCCCACCGTCTTGCCCGGCCAGGAAATGTGGTACAGATGATCGAACAGTCCTGTGTAAACCACCTCCGCCTACTGCTGGATGCAACGCACCAAGTTGCCGCTGTGAAAATGGATACTATAGAAATTTGTATGGAGATTGCGTCACTTTCGAGGAATGTTGTAAGTAAAATAAATAGTTTTAAAAAGCTCTAATGTCCTATTAATTCGCGAACGACGATACTCCGGTGCAGGCAAATCTGGGCTCATTCATAATGTTAATCTTTGCGTTTGCAATTGCCATTATTTATGTAATTTCTAAATTTTAAATTTTAAAGAATGTTAATAGCATAGAAGTGGCATACGTCTCCGGCCCCTATACTATACCTCATATAATAATAAATCCCCATTACGATAGAAGTTCTATCTGAGATCGGACCCAGATACGTTAAAAACTAAGTTAAACAGTTGGAACACCTCGTGTAAATGTCACTCTTCTCTCACACTTTTTCAACTGGAACACAACAGAATTAAAACAGTCTTTGACATTTACAAAATAAAAACGCTTTGTGGTATTTTCTTGTGTGTAACTTTAATTATAGGATACAAAAGTTGGACAGTACACAGAGTAAACAAAGCAAACTACGAAAATAAAACTTATTTCTTCTATGACCAAAATCTGAAAATAAAAAAGGGTTTTAAGTTTTAAATGAGGTAGAGCAGAGATTGGACGAGATTGTCCATGGGCTACAGTGACCACTTAACATCAGGTGGCCTGCATGCCCATTTCTTACTCTTTCATAATAAAAAAGGGTAATTATTAATTAAAATTTGTGGCAATAAGTACCTTTTTAATTTTTTAGCTATAACTTGCGGATCCAACGAAATTTACTATCCTTGCCCAGCACCATCATGTGCTGCTCAAACATGTGAAAATATTGGCAGAATAATCTTATGTCCTCGGACTCCTACTAACTACACATGCAAAGGCGAATGCCGTTGTCAACCAGGATTCTATAGAAATAAAATTGGCCAATGTATATCAGAAGAAGAATGTAGTAAGTGCTCAATTGTTATCACTTAGATTGTTATTGGCAAATATACTTTTCTAAGTATAGTAAGTAATGATTTAAGTTGTGTCCTTGTCATATTAATGCACTTATATATAATGTGACTATCTGCTTACGTTATTTCTTTCTCAGATACATAAATATTTTTATTATACATTTCCATAATAATTAGCAAGGGACAACCCTACTTATGGCAGTATGTTTTATATTGGAAGAAATACCCTTTAGGATAATGATACAAATAATTCAATTTTGGTTAACACTTGCCAATAAAAGTCAAAAAGATATCGTAATAATCAAATGGATTGTCACTTCTATTTTAAGTAAACCGTGAACCTACACCATAAATTCTGTAATACGCAAAAACAAAAGTTTTTTAAAGTTTACAATATTTTTAGAAAGGTGCCAAGGTCCTAATGAGTACTACTCGTGTGGCGGCGCGTGCGATAACGAGTGCGACAAGCTGAGCCAGCAGAACCAAACCAATTGTCCCATCGTGAACGTCAAGTGCAACGAGATGTGTTACTGCGAAGACAATTACGCGAGGAACGCCTCCGGCATCTGCATACCCATCTCAGAATGCCCTCGTATGTTCCCTCCTCTCATCTTCATCGTGTTATTTCCTTCATATAATAAAAGCAATAAATGAGCCTTAAGCAAACTTGACGTTAAGTGGATACCTATTACCCGTCCCAAATAGGAGAGCAGTCCTGAAATTTGTAGTGAATTTCCTGAGAATTTTGACGATCACTCTTCAATCGCCTTCTTTACGTTTATGACGTTCTATCGTTGTTGTAGTTGCCTTCAAATAAGAACACATTAAGTTACACGCAATAGTGTATAAATTGTCACCACAGTCGAACAATGAAGAATTAAAAAAATATATATGTAAAAGGTGCCCGTAGTGTCATGTACCTTCTTGTAAATTTTATTCTGTTGTATAACTAAAGAACTCATTAATCCTTAACATATAAAATTTTAGTTAAATGCAATAAAAATGAAGAATATTCGGATTGTCCAAACAAACAATGCCGAGCACAGAGATGTGATGAACTGGGCTTCCCACTGTCATGCGAACAATTGGAAAATAACAACGCATCTTGTGAAAAGCCTCGTTGTATTTGTAAATCAGGATTAGTAAAAAATCAGCAAGGAGAATGCATATCCCCTGAAGATTGCCGTGAGTTACTTCTTTAAGTTCAGAATTTTTGTTCAAACTAGGAATTATTTTGTTATCATTATAGTTGTCCTCATTATCGTGACCGTTATCATGATTATTACCGCCATCATCACCATTTCAGGGATCTGAAATATCTTCTAAATTAACTATTCCAATCTAAGTAAGAGCAACTAGGCCTTAATAGATTCGTTACTACTCATGCTTCAGTTCAAAATGTGTTCGGTTCAGAATGTGAATAGAAAATTATTTATGGTTCGGGAATGTAAATGAAAACAATAAAATAACCAATTCTTATTTAAATAAATTTGCGTAAACTAATAAGGTCTAATATTTGTCTTTTCAACCTCTAATGGATTCTTGAATACTATGGTAAAAAATACTATTTTGGTTAATCCCTAAATAACGAGATTATGAATTGATTGTTATTTATTATTTTATTACACATTACAGCATCCTGTGGAGGAGATTCGAACGCTCGGCCGGGCTGTGGAGTTTTCTGTACTAAGTGTAGTAATTACAAGAATACGGGTAGGGCGTGCCCTCTTTTCTGTAAATTGAATGGTTGCGATTGCCGTCAGAACTACGTATACGACGAAAGTACAAAAAAATGTGTACTGCCAGAGCAATGTCGTAAGTAAACTTTAAATTACAAAAAGTATTAATATCGAAAAAAAGTCTTATGTAATAGAAAGTAATTATAAATACTTTCTTATTATGTTTTATTTCTTATTCTTACTATATTTTTTCAGTAATCAGTTTTATTCTTTTAAAATGGTCTAAGCTTTATTAGGATAATGTAATAGATTAACCCGATTATCTTACGTCTACATCGTTTTGTTTTTTGGTACCTTATCAGCATATAGCACGTCGAAAGTATTTCTGCTGCTTTTCCTGCATTTTCTCTGAACCTTTAAAAACATTAACAGTAAATGCCTTTTTTCTTATTCCTAAAAAGTATCTTAACGTTTGGTTTCAGCGCAAGAATCAACAACACCTGGAACTACAGAACCCAGCACTAATTTAGAAGATGATTTTAGTAAAGGGAACGCATTATTCACTGCAAAATTCTTTGAGGTAAGTGAACATACATGCAAAATAAATGAAAAATACGATGAAAGTAGGTGAATTTAAAATTTGAGTAGAAACAATTAGGAAGTAAATTCAAATAATCCGAGTAAATTTAAACATAAATAATTTATTTTAATAATATTTTCATTTACCATTTATATTGGTATGTAAGTGTTGGTAAAACAAATTAAATGCTCAACATTTAAGGTATTATTCAAAAGTTTTCTAATTCTAAACATTAAAAACAAATATATTTTTTCCAGGCTGTTGTACAAAACAATCCAGGTCAAAGTGTCGTTATGTCAGCATATTCAGCTCTATTATTGTTAGCACAAGTGGCACTTTTCGCCATCGGACAAACACGTGTAGAACTTTTGGAAGCACTCAACCTTAAAGACTCGGATGCGGTATTTACCAATTGTTTATATAATGTGCAATAATAGTAAGAAAAACTAAAATTGTATAAATTTTAACGGATAATTTCTAAAAAGTTGATTTCGGAAATTGCGTTAACGAATGCTAAAGTACGTATATACGACTATATTGCGCATCAATTTGCGATTTAAGGGAATACTAATTATAACGTTCCATCGTATTTTAGTATGACATTTTTATATTATATTATTCTAAAATTTTATTACATTCTATTTGTTGAGAAATTATTAAATTAACAGGGATAACTATATAACTGGATTTTTCTGAACTTAATTCTAAATAATATCGTGCATCCTATCTAAAGCATTACTTGTGTTTCGCTTGGAGAGGTTGCATGCACGTTTGCTACTCTTCTCACGTAAAAAATCTATGATCTACAGTACATTTAACTTAAAATACTGATTTCCCTTAGGTAATTTTATATATCGACGCCCAAATTTTCAGTCATTCTCTTCTCTGGCTCTCCTTCTCCCTTTCTGTCTTTCCTTTCTGTCTCTTTCTCACTTTCTTGCTTAGATGCTTCAGATTTGCATTTACTAACACTTTTCTTTAAGGCCTTCCTTGGATTTATAACTCGTACTTCTTCATCCTAATTGCTCTCAACAACGAGCATTCACATAATTCCAAAACAGTAATTAACAGTAATATATATACAATACTAAATCTCTTGTATATTTTACAGATCATAACGGTAATGCCAATAATACTTAAAAAATTACGGGAACAGAAAAATGCCACTATCCGTTTTGCTGGCAGAAATTATGGCAGCGATTCAAGAAATTTCAGCGAAACCTTTAAAAAAGAAACTCTAGAAATATTCAATGCTGAAGCTGAAAACCTTGATTTTAGTAATCCCCAGAAAGCTGCTGAGATTATAAATGAATGGGTAAGTATTTGCTTAAAAATATTACAGTAATGAAATAATGTAACTTTGACTAATTATATATGATTACTTAAATTGCTTTAAGGTAGTCCATGTGTTTGACAGATAAAATATGTATATTTTATGTATTTCTATAATATCTAACAGTGATTTCAAAGTCAATTCCCGTTAATGGCTGTATATGAAATCCACACTTGGCGGGCAATACAAAGTATTCGTATTGTCAGAACTGACTCCTACCCGCCATTTAAACAATAATGGACAAATGATGAAACAACATTTTTATCATTTTTGAGGTTTAACGTTCAGATTAAAAAACAAATGGTTCAGCTAATAAAATTGATAGCAAATTCTTGAACTTTTCATTGAAAACAGACAATATCGTAAATATTAATAGGTATTCACTTTATTTTCTGTTTTAGGTTTCGGAGGTTACTTACGGTAAAATAAATAATCTCATATCTCCTGAACTTCTCGGACCCAGTACGGAATTGGTTATGGTTAACGCTCTCTATGTACTTGTAAGTAATTCATTAATGATAGTTTATGTGATGATGGTGTTTAATGCATTTTCGTATTATAAATTACTTATATGTACAATGTTTATTTATTAACTGAACGGCCTTTATTAATGATGTAGACTCGACTTCTAAAATAAAATAAATAATTACACTAATTAAAGTTTAATTTGAGGCAAATAATGTTGACTATAATATTAGATAATATTAGAAACGAATACCAAAAAATATTTATCACTGATTAGTTTCATTTGTAATATTCTTAATGATACGAATTAGCCTTGGCTTATTTCAGACTGATTTGAATTAATTATTTCATATATGTCTATTAATAATTTTTATTTTACTTTAGGCTGAGTGGAGCCACAAATTTAATAAAGATAACACACGACCAGGAGACTTTTATACGTCATCGAACACATCTGTAACACTGGATATTATGCATCAAGTGACCTATTTGGAATATGCTGAATTACCAAACCTCGATGCAAAGGTATGCTTAAACAATTGTTGCATAGGCGAAATAATAATAGAGGGTATATATACTTTTGATGTTTTTGTTTACATACACTTCATTTTCAGGCCGTGGAACTTACATACATCAATAAAAATGTATCTTGTCTAATTGTCTTGCCAAATAAGAGGGACGGTGCCTCAAAATTAGTAACACGATTAAAGAATATAACCTTATTTAATTCTGTGAGAGACAGTCTAAAGACCACGTACGTGGATATTTCGTTGCCTAAATTCAAGACCACGACTACAACAAATTGGAAGGACGTCTTGCCAAAGGTGAGATAAGCATTGCTTATTTATTACTTGTAAATTAAACGAAACAATTGAATAAGACAAATAAAATTAATAAAAATACACACTCTGGCTGCAAAAACACGTATCTGTTAATCATTCATTATTTATTTACTATTTTTACTATTTATATACTATTTTTATAGACGAAATGGTAGCATCAAAATGTGGTAATACGTAAACGCAGGATGAAATTTTTAGCTGGTGTCCGTTATCCGAGTCCCATATTTATAATTTACTAAATAAAGAAGTAAATTTGAAATATTAATTTTGCAGTTAAAAATACACCTCTGCTTTTTCATAGCTATTTACATGTTAGAAATTATTATTTGGTTTAACGCTAAAGGCACACATTGTGATGAAAACTAAATGCCTAACATTTCTCCTTAAAGCTCTTTGAGGTGTGTAAAATTTATCTTTACCTGAGCTTGATGAACTCTGGCCTAATATTTCCCATTCTGAAACTCGTGTCCAAAAACGTGACGGTAATGTGTTGATGACGATATTTTTTCGATAATATTTTCTTACAACAGTACTGTGTATTGTACGGCACAAGGCGCTTGCGGCTTGTACACATCTGTTTTACGTACAAATCTGCACGAATTACGGGCGAACAAAAGTGCTGTATTTACGTCGGCGCTACAACACTGGGGCGGACATTACATGTGTATTCGTAGATGATATACAGATGCTAAAAAAGAGAATATTTAGTGAATTGTCCGCGCAGATTCAGTTTATAAAAATATACTCCAGTTTAGCAACGCTGACACGATCTAATATGACCGCTGCAGTGAAAGTGTTAACATATTTATAGATTGGCGTAACCCAGCTGTTGAACCCAAATTCAGCAGAACTTGTTGGTATTCTGGCTGATGGAGAAAACATAAGTGGAGCAGCTGGTGTTCAAAAAGCAGTGGTAGAGGTGAATGAATCCGGTACAGAAGCAACTGCTGCTAATGGTATGTATTTATCATATAAAAATAAAAATAATACTGACGTGTGGAAACGAAATCATGAAATATTCTCTTATCTTAAACAGGGTAAACAAGTAACACATAAATGTCTCTACATTTTCACATTTCTACTACCAATTTAGATACTTAAAGCCTTATGCCAAATCAAACGGAAAACAATAAGCACTATGGACAGAATCCATTTATCTTATCAAATCAAATCAAATCATATTTATTTGTAAAAGCATAGGTACATATTAAGATGATACATTAATTTTTTTTTTAATTCCAATATGCTTTGCCAGTGTTGGCGTACAAATGTAATAATCATTAAAAAAGTTAGAAGGGAAAAATTATACATAAAAAAAACATTATTTCATTACAATATGTCACAATACCATTCAAGCATTATATGTCATTATTATTAAAATTGTCAAATATCATGCATTATATTTTAAAAAATATTAAGTATGTCAAATATTATTATGTCAAGTATATATTTTTTCAATTAATTACATTATGAGAATTAAGATATACGAATTTTATAGCTCAAGAATTCTTTAAAACTGTAGAAGCACTTATCTATTAGCCAAATTTTAAGTTTATGTTTGAATAATTTATGAATAATTTATATGTGTATACAAATATATTACAATATCACAAGACAAACAAAGAACTTTTGCTTCTACACTTTACGACTATACTATACAACTGTAGTAAGTAATATATATTTTATTATATTATGTACTAGCGAAATCAAAATTATTGCATTAAAAATATTTTGCATTATTTGTTATTTGTGAGCTATATAAAAGTGTCAGTAAATTAAAAAAATGTACAGTTCGACAACACAACCATCCTGCTGGTCTAACTTCATGGAAAAAAACGTTCATGTTACCATAATTCACTAATAGCGGTCAAGCGGTTTAAGAGAAGAAGAATTACGAATACAAACACACGCCAGAATTTTGTCTATCAAGATAACAAACTACTATTAAATTGTGCTTAAGTTTTATCTTCTCTGCGTTCGGTGTTCTACCAGAAATACTTCTATGTAATAAATTGAAATCTGAAGGATATACACCAAAGAGGCTATACAAAAGGGCTTCGCCTATTATTCACAGGTTTAACTAAAGCGGTAAAATAACGTTACTAGTGTATGGCTCATGAAATAAACTAGATACACGCTTATTATTTAATATATATAAATACTTTTTGTATACAAAAGTTGTTAACACAATAATAGTGTACAAGAAAGCAGCGTAGAATAGATATTGTCTAACGAAACTTTAGTGTCAGATTCACCGAATGTAGTGTCAGACACCGAATGAGTTTTGTACTGTGAATTTTAAGTAAATAACATCGGTATAACGATTATTAATTTATTATTAAAGACACATGTGTCCTGTTCTGTATTAAGGTCGGTAAGCTGATCATTGTCTACGTCCTTCCATAATTTCGATGCCATTTTTAAAAGTCGATAACTAATTAACCAGAACTGGAAACCTAGAATCTAGAACCAAGTGACTAAGAGTCAACGCATAACATAAATCGAAGTCCCTAAAACAGCAAAGTTCTCATGTAACTTAAGCGCTAAGGATATTTTATTAACTAAAAAGCAAACAATAATGATAGATCATATTCACCACTGTCTATTGATAACTTTGATTATTTCACAAAAAAGTGCTAATCGTCAGTATTTGAGACCCAAACATATGTTCAAGTGTTGTTCTTAACAGAGGCGAAACTAAAGCAATCGTAAAAAAAATTCATTATTTATCCATCATTTATATATTATTTCCATTATGTGTAATTTCCAGTTATCTATCTCAATAGGTGATTGGAATTTTGATGATGGCCGCGTTGTTTTTGGAAAAGTATTAAATCTTTTTACATTTTTGAACATGTGGCCCCAAGCTATCATTCTGCACAGAACAAAACTATCGCTACGTCCATGAGTATAAGGTTTTTGTTTCGTTTCAGCCTTTATAGGCGTAGCTACTGCCGCTATCGAACCACCTCGTGCGGAAGAGTTCAACGCAGACCACAGTTTTCTCTATTATTTAACTTTGGAAGGAAATACTTTGTTCTGTGGCCTGTATCGGGGCAATTAGTAGCGAGATGTTTATATCTCTAATGTCTAAATCTATATATATGGATACATTCTTCTATAGATTTTTCTCATAGCAAATTATCTACCATAGTCTTTCTAAGCCAATTCTTTTTCATATATCTTTTTTTATTTCATTTAATAAATTAATTACTCGTTCAACTTCTTGTTTTATTTATATCCAACTTAGGGTTATTAATTCATTTAACAATATCCTTGGATGTATAAGTTCTGACCTCGAATAATATTTCTATCCTTAGAAGGACGTTTGTACTACCATGCGATACTAATAATGTTAATAATAAAAGTTATTTATATTTTATTGCAATTTTAAATATTTATACTTTCTTTAAAATATTATAGTTACCAATCAAAATATTTGTCGATAATAATGGCCATTTCGACATTGAAACTAATTCAAATTTCTCTCTATGAAGATGTTTGTACCCCGCTCCGTCGATTCTATCTTATAATCTTTAATTTCGTTTCCTGACAAATGTAACTAAATAAGAATATATGCTTTTTATATCAACTACCTTCATAATAAATTAACAAGGTGGTAAAATTTAAAAGGTGGTAGAGCCGTTAGAGCTCGTCAAGGGCGGAACCACCACCACCCTGTTAACCCGCCGTAACGCAACATGTTCTTCGCGTATTGTGTTTCGGTTAGGAATGTGTGGATTCCGAATACACATTATTGGAGGCGACCATCTTAGTCCTCATTAGTAGGAACGCACCCGCGTCCATTCTTAAATATAATTTCTGTTCTATTTGAGATTGGACGTGGTTGTCCATGGGCGGCAGTGACCACTTAACATCAGGTGGCCTGCATGCCCGTTTATTACCCTTTCATAATATAATAAATATATATATAATTTATGTTTTTTTTTTCTTTCCTTTGGTTGTCTTTATCTTTATTTGGTGTTCAAATTAAGAAAATCTATGATGCATACTAACAGTTTTTACATATTTATGTTATTTGTAAATACAAATTTAAAGTTTAAGATTTAAATGTTCCTTTCAGCTTTTGTTGGTGTAACATTGGCGGTACCATCTTCTCCAAAAATTTTCAACGCGAACCAATGTTTTATCTACTACTTAATGTTAGGCGGAAATTCGTTATTCTCAGGCTTGTTTGCGGGCAACTAAAACGAGTCGTCATAATAACTTAACATTTATAAAGTTTTTATAAATTAACTAATGTAAAATCAAAAATTTTGTAATTATTAATCGCTACATCAAATTTATTTATCCATCTTGTTCAAATTTGACAGTAAAATCATCTACTCTTGCATATATTTTTCATTGTTTTATTTACACTTAACCTATATTTTATTTTTAAATTGAAATAGTATTTAAGTTATTGACCAGTGATTAACTGCATTATATATTTTTGCATAATTAAATCCAAATGGAATTTACTTCTTCTTCAAGGATATTTACAATACCTGAAGTAGTCCATACCCTAGAAAACTGTTAAGTTACAAAGACCCCGTGAACACCTTATATGTTAACTACACCTTATATGTTTACAACGCACATCATAACTTATTTCCGAAAAATCTGAATCCCTTCAAAAATTTCATAATAAACGAAAAAAATCTATTCTTCTGTTTATACGATTGAAATGTTTTTTTTTTCAGTATTTGTAGGCGTTAGAAGTACCGCTGTACAAGCTCCCCCGAAACGGTTCAACGTTGAACACGCTTGCATTTATTACATAATGTTCCGAAACACTCCTATGTTCTGCGGACTATTCGCAGGCAATTAATGTATAACTTAAAATATATAATACATACCTATAAATGAACTATCCTTACTTTTTACCGACATACCCTATCCATAGCTAATGATTAAAAACCTGTCTTTAGAGCCTTTAGCTTAAGTAACATCTTAAAATATTTTAATAAGCAACAATCCACTTATTATTGCATATTCTGTTCAATAAATATGAAAGTCGTCGAAGCATACGTGGTTTATGTAAAACATAGTATTTTTATTTCAATTTTTTTTTCTATAATTGTATTTAAATCATATTAAATAACTGAATAGGTTCTGATCTAGATATGATAAAAATATATTTCTTTCTGTATTAACCAACACTTTTACAATATTTTATTTCTAATAAAAATGTTAATAATGATTTCATCAAAAATAAATAAACAAGTTACATATGTATATTTGTGGTTGATATTTTTTATTTATATTAGAATTCAAAATCAATTGTTTGTAACACAAGGCTCATAATAGGATTTTAATTCACCGGAAAATATACATATCACTACATAGAGTTTATTTTAATAACTTTTACTATCGTAAATATTGATGGTTATAGGAATCAGAATTACTGCGGTGTGAGTTCGGTATCTAATTTGGCATACATTTTTTGCCTTTAATATCACGCTAGTTACTAAGCTAAGGTTCAACTCCTTTATCTAATCAGTAATACTATTGACCACTACTGGAGATGGTGGATTTCCACCGTAATACTTCAATTGAATTCCCACTAAAACTCTAATAAGACTTTAAGGGTGGGCTAGTACGTTTATCAGCAATTGTTTTTAGTAGTAACCAATCTGAGATTTTCACCTCCTTCAACAGAGCCTAATTTTCTAAGAGACTATCAAACTTTCACTCAGTACAGTGAAAATCTTCACGTTTACTGTTTCAGGGTTACATTTTCTTTTTATTATGAAAGAGTAAGAAACGGGCATGCATGCCACCTGTTGTTAAGTGATCACTGCAGCCCATGGACAACCACGTCCAATTTCAAATAGAACAGAGTTTCTATTTAAAGATGGACCCGGATGCGTTCCTGCGTTCCTACTCTTGAGGACTAAGATGGTCGCCTCCAATAAAGTGTTTCCGGCAACCACACCTCCCCAACCGAAACACAATACATGGACAACATGTTGCTCTACGGCGGGTTATGAGGGTGGCGGTGGTGCCACCCCGGGCAAGTTCTAAAGGCTCTACCACCTTTAAACAATAAATATGTAAAAAAAATGTCGCGTGAATTTATTAAAGTTCTGTCGTATTTGGGGAGGATGTGTATTGGTAACATCGATTGTTTAACATCGGATTCCACATGCCCTCTATATTAACAAACGTATATACTATGAGCGAAGAGTACATTTCTAAAAATACCATTATATATGTACAAGTTTTTTGTTTCAGCTTTAGTTGGCGTTGGAGCTACTTTTGTGCCCGGGCCTCCAAAACCATTCAATGTGGATCATTCCTGCATCTATTATTTACAGTTTCAAAATACTCCCATTTTCACTGGCCTATTTGCCGGCAATTAACACAAAACGTAATTTTGATAAAATATTTTTTTTTTCTATAGTATACCAACATAATAGGCATTAATACAAAAAAAAATATATTGTAATAGGATAATTTCTTAACGCTGTTCCATTTAGAGGCGTAGGCAACATGCGATTAATCAAGTAACAGATTTTATATAATACAATAAAAATTAAATATAAAATTTTAAATTACTGGAACAATAAATAAATTAATAAAAAAGAACAGTTAACGTGAAGAAAACAGGTATTATTTACATCAATAGGTTGCAGAAAAGTACCCTGGTTTATGACGGTATTACATTTTTTTATTCAAATCTCTCTGTATATGTGCGAAGTTTTAATCGCTTCGGATAAAATAATCTATGGTAATGGAAATAAACAATAGATACAATTATTATTTCTTTCATTTATACTAACATTTAAAATTATTATTACATTACAATGATTTGCAAAAGGGCTAGGAAATTCATCACATTTAAAGAGGATCAAATAAATTTAGGTGAACTACTCCCACATATCCGGGTAAAATCCTGGATAAGCTGAGAAAGGAAATAGCGTTGCGGTTACACGTGCCGGCATCGATAGTCGATAATTCTACAAATAGGTACATTTTCCTAGTTGCAGAAAAACGATAGTTGATAAATCTAACTGACGTACATACTTAATATGAATTCCTTTAAAGAAAATCGTTTTTCTTTTATTTAGTTAATTTTTTTTGCGTCTCTCAAAATGTTTTTCTTTTATGCTACAGCCTTCCATATCTACATACATACCACATACAATCTCAAACAAAACTGATATCCTACATACGGCCTACTTAGGAGCGTTGCTGCTCCTTAGGCTTAAGATTGCCTTGTTTCTAAGTATTGAAGAAAACGTAATCTCTCCAACCGTAATGCAAAAGTTTCCGGGAGTAGTATCTACCTGATCGAACTATATTGATGCCTCCAAACAAATGTACCACTTTTTGATGTTCTCTAACAGGTACAGTTACAATACATGTACCTAATACCAGCGACAATACCTACCGTCCTTATGCTCGCATTGTTCGCGGATGATAGCGCGTACTTTGCGTCGTCCCGTCGAGCCGAGCTTGCTGCGTCTAGGATG
>DWON01005171.1:0-15244 GCA_018251015.1 Phocides pigmalion okeechobee | reverse complement strand
CGTCCATCCTTAAATAGAACTTCTGTTCTATTTGAGATTGGACGTGGTTGTCCATGGGCTGCGGTGACCACTTAACAGCAGGTGGCCTGCATGCCTGTTTCTTACTTTTTCACAATAAAAAAAAATATATATCTATTAAAAGTCGTTGAGTATGACGGCCTGAAAAGTGATGTATCAGATTATGGTCATAGTCGTTGTTTTAGTAATTAACGTGGCTCGTGGAAGTGCACTGGGATACCATGCCTACCACATGACAGGTCACTCACACACTCACCTCACGAAGGACGGACAACATTCCAAGATACATAGTTTTAATTATGTTGTTGTAATAAATAGTAACTTTATTAATATGTTTTGAACAAGAAAAATATTATGAGAGGAGACTATTTCTCGCGTAAAGCAATTCTTGCGTTCTAACGGATAAATTTAGTTACTTCCTGTCTCCTTTTCATATAAGACAACCATCTTAGTCTTCAGGAAGGAACAAAAGTCCATGGGCGGCAGTGACCACTTAATAAAAGGTGGATTATATGCTACTTTCATTAAAAAAAATAAAATGATATTCATGCTAATCTCTTCTGTAAAACCTAGACCCCTACTAGTTTGAATTTATCTACCCACTTAATTACTTAAAGTATAAAGTGGATTAATAGGATTGAGTTGTACCAAAAATCCGGCTTTAACGATTATGTCTCTTCTGACAACATAATCTTGTTCCTGATTCTTGAATTCATGCGGCTATTAAGCGCTCCCTCCCAATCGCGTTATTAACTCCGCAGACAAGATTTTAATTGCCATTTCTATAGCATGTATAGGTGAGTATGATAAGTACTTATGTAAACTAGCATCCGAGACAATTAACCGAGTCCCGGTAAGTATTGGGTTTTAGCAGGTGCAACTCCTTTACTGGATACGCTTGTTATAGGCGATCGTACTGCGAAGCTATGTCATATCTAGACATTAAAATGTGCAGGAGAAAAAATACATCTTGTTATAGGATGATAATGATTGTTTATGCGTTTAGATGTAATGGCACTTCGCAAAAACTTGCAATCTTAATACGTCAAACAAATGAACATATTTACACGTATGACGCGTGTCTATCATGTGTGTTTGTGATTTGTGCAATCTGCCTAATTATATTTAATAAACAAACAATACTGGAACTTAGATGCGGAACGAGAGATAGCCTAGTGAGATAAGATAGCAGCCACCGAATGGCTTGCGTTAAGTAGGATTTTTTTTAAGGAATTTGCGAATTTTATTACGTGCGCGTATTTAATTTTAATTATCAATTGATTTAAAATGGAAGAAACCTGAAATTTCTCCGTAAAGACCTAAAAGAATGTCATCAATTTTGTTTTTACAGTAGGTTCCAACAGTAGCAATAACAGAAAATAATAATGGGTTCTTGTTGGACGGACGGAATATAAAACATAGGGAATAACCATAAGGTTTACTTTAAGAAATCGAAAACAAACTAATTTGTTACAACATGTATGATTGCATATGATCCTATAACTATGAGGGCTAGTTAAACGATTTGCATGTAGATGACGCCTCAACCACCTAATAGTTGTCTAAGCGTCAGCTGCAACCAACTGGTTCGGTTTTGCATATGTCCGACCACATCAACCACTAATGTCCACTTCGCGTTGCTAAGATCTATGATAATGAATCTAATAGAGACTACCTGCTTAAACATATTTTAGCAAACACTTAAAAATAGGGTTCATTATAAAAATATATTTGTATTAGCCGTTAAATACTTTTAGATGCCTCTTTCTATTTTATCTACAGTTTAGAGTTTAACAAGGAACACAAAGCATCGATCACCTATTTAAACCAAAGAGCTATTTAATAAAATGTAATCAGGTATAAGACAGCAGTCTTTAAATGCCCCACTGCTGGGCAATGTGATCTTCGCACAACCGAAAGTGGTCCAGATCATGATTCACCGCGATGGTCCATGGTGGGAATATGGGTTAGTGGCGGCCCATCTAATGTTTTGTTTTTTATGTGAGACGAGTAGCAAACAAGCATAAAAACCACCATATAGTATCCGATAATATTTATCTATTACCTATACCTATTAGACAAGAACCGTGACCCATTGCTTAAGTGCAAATTACACTCAGAAATACACGTCCAAGACAATTTGCCACTAGCGGTCACCCATTCAACTTTATACATTTATACCTAAAAATTTAATTATAGTATAAGATTTGGATTTAAACATTAGCTTACCTTTAATATAAGTTCATATAAAATTCAATTCATAAAGAACACGTTATTTATAATTTAAGTTTGTAAAGATTTTTTATATAAAGTAAAATAAATCTTCTTTCTACTCTACGCCTTTCCTAGTCCCCGCCTATGGCTAGATCCTAACATTATCCAGGTTCTATTTTTTACTTGCACATGGAATACGGGCAGCGGGTCTGTGGGTGAGTACCTACTGGACATGCGTTCTTACTAAATTGCCTTAATACTTAGTGGACTTTGGCGCTACGTTGATTGAACGGTAATCAAATATATTGACTGTAATCACCCATTGTTTAAAAGATTCGATGCAATATTGAGCTGTAAATTATAAAGTCTGGATTTTGATTTTATGGATTCACATATATTAAAACAATTATTAATAACAATGAGTAATTTATTTATTGCCATAAAAAGTGCAATGATTGATTAATTCACATCTTTAAAATTACTCAGGTATGGTATATACTCTACCGGTGGTAACTATATCATATAAATGTGTGTATGTATGTGTATGTGTATTTTTCTGCGTGTTTATGTGTGACTGGTGTCTCCGTGTGTGTGCGTGTACACGTGTTTTGTACATGTACACTTTTATTTGGGTAAGTAGATCTTTTCGTTTTTTTTTAATTACTTAATTGTAGCTATCACTCCTCAATCAGGGAGATGTTACTAAAGGAAAAACATCATGATGAGTGGCATTCTCAGCAATCAGCAATCAATATTGAAATTTTTCAGTAAAAAAATACTTCGACCTAAAACGTATAATAAATTATAATAATTATATGAAACCTAATGTACACTATAATGTATATACCTTATATCTAGCTCAGATTGTATTTTTGCATTAATTGAAGCAAAGTTCTTGTAAATCCGACCTCATTAAAGATTATTATTATTCACTATCATACTACAGTATTTTGGAACCAAGCAGTGACCAATAATAAAATAGTAGCTGAATTAACGGCTCTTTTAGAGTATATCTTATAGGCTATAAAATGTATAGCAGGCGCCTAAACGTACATATTTCGTAGCAAAAGACCCCCACGTCAATGTTTGTGGAAACACATTGACGCGGCGGTTGGAAAATAGAACATATCCCAATAAAAAACTATACACAAAGAAAGCGTCTAGCTAACTATTCTAGCTTTCTATGTACTCGACGTACGAATTGTTGCTATATGTATAAATTAATACGTAAAGCCTAAACATACAACGAAAGTAGGTTGTAAGTATTTTTATATTGGACCATAAAATTTATTGGTTAAGGGCTACGTTACATGGGTACTGGTTTACTGCAGGAAGTTGAATCCATACGACTAATTAATTAATTAACAGTTGACAGCGGCTCTACATTGCCTCAATCAAAGAAATAATGCAAATTTTGGACACGTTACAAAATTGTTTTCGTTTCACAATACCATCAAGATTTGTTACTCAGTAGCGGATTCAAAATTCAATCAAATTATAAAATCTGGATTGGTGCTCAAATGATAAAACTGATTTTTTTTTATGTACGAATACAAATTGAAATGAAATAAACTGTGAAACAATAAGTACACATCTGCATGTTAACTAACGGATCAAACTTTATAACAAATCTTTCGAGATTTACTACAGAACTTAAAAGAGAGGATATCAAAAGTATCTCAATAAACATAAAAATGGTACTCATAAACGCACAATTGTAATAAGTAAAATAAAAATAATCATAATAAATTATGCGTACTATGAATTATATTTTGCCATGCAACTTATTTTTAACAAGTCGTACGTTACCGGCATCCAGCTTGAGTAAGTGAAATGAAACGAACAGGTTGGGAAAAACGACACCACAGATCGTAAAGCGCATTGCAGTGAGCAGCTATAAAACGAATTAATATGAGTTATGTGCGAGGTGATTATGGAAATATACATTTTTAGTAAGCGAGTGTTTTGATGCTGGATACACCCTTAGGTTTCATTATTTAGCGTCAGAACACGAGTAGGGTTCTCAACATTGAGGCAGAGACACGTATTTATATATATAAGAAGAGTGTTCTTTACGGCCCATAGACATGTACATCCAGCCTTAAACAAAACTAATCTCTTATCTGATGTTTTACGTAAGTGTGTTGTTCTTGACCACTAAGATAGTACGTGTAAATTGCGCAATAAATACATTCCATGAAGATAAAGTACAGATTATGTATAATATGAATTTTTACTTTCCAAACTGAACCTTTTGGTTCAGATGTAATTAGATAGAGTTCGTAATATAATGTAATTTATGTATAACAATTTTGTCTTTTAGTAATCTTGTAACGGTTTCGGAAAATGTGGTGATATTGAATTTAATGGTAAATAAAAATGTAGCGAGGATTTCATGAAGTAAGCTGTTTTTTATGCTTATTTATTCGTGGTTAGTTGACAGCCCTAAAAATAGATTATTTGGAAGGTAAGCTCGGCAACCCTGAGCACCTGTGACTTGTCGTCGCGCGCCCGTCATTCCCCCGTTTACCGATCATATTTGCATATATGTGATAAAATATCTCGATCATAGTAAAGCATGCGTGACTAATTTAATTTTTATTTTATCGTAAGTCGACAATATTTTAATTAATCCGTTAATAACTAGTTTCATCTGTAATAAGAAATCATAAAATTGAGGAAGCAACATGTCTGTAGAAAATTTATGTATTAAAGTCCATTAAAAAGGTTACAAAAGATATTCGCTCTCGCTGAAAAGTGGCGGCAATATATCTCTTTTATTCCCACATAATTAAGTTAACCAACATAAAAGAGTTTGTTTAAAACATTAGATGTTTTAAGATGTTATCGTGTGTGTTTGGTGTCAAAATTCTCGCATCATGCCGAACACATTTATGTGGAGCGATATCGATCTTCCCGCTTTGTGTTCGGCGATCACTTCGTAAACAAGAATAGCAGGAGTCCATATAAATCATTTTTACACAAAAAACGACGGGTCTTAAAACGTGTGGCGAGAAAGAAGCAGTAGTTTAGAACCTTTGGTAGGCATTGAACCATTTGATATATGTTTTTTTTTGGCTAGAACTCGAGACAACCTACAGGGCATAATTTCGTAAAACCCGTGAGCAAAAGCATATAAATTTGTACAGGATAAAAATAATGCGTCATTCCATATGAATTATTTATTTTATCTTTCCAGTCCCCTAAAGATTTGTGGCTAGATGCAAATTACAAAATAACACGCGCCAAACAAGACAATCATGTTGTTATAATACCGGCTCTAGTTAAGTCTGAACAATTTGAGATATGTTTGCGGTTGGTCAGTATATTATTATGAAAATGCCTATTAATTTGATGAGCAATTATACGCTTCGTTGAGACAAAGTGACTGCTTCGACAATAAAAAGAAACTTTTCGACCTATAATTACGTGCCTTGTAATGTGTACTTTTAGAAATACGATTTTATTGCTTACTTAAGCTTCGTATCACCAACAAATTTATGAAACTAAACAAAACGAAATAGTTTCAACATCAGCACATTATTGTCCTATGCCTTACTGCTAGGCATGGCTCTTTTCTCACAGTATGAGAAATAAAGTAATCAGTCCAATACGCTGGTCTACCATAGATTAGTAAATTTAACACAAAGTAGTATTTTTATTGTAGTAAACTTATTTTAATATGTTATATTGTTTAATATGTTATACTCTCGATTTTTGATTGCCAATATTTCGAACCAGTTGCATGGTTCGTGGTCAAAAATACGGTGTCGGAGAAACTGTTGACAGATACTAATAGTAGATTAGTCGACGTACCCTCCGTATTACTCTATGGTAAACTCTCAGGCAAGTTTCCTCACGATATTGTCCTTCACTTAAGGCAAATGATAGGTAATTTGTAATAGGTTAAATTCGAAAAATCGATCGATCTATTCGAATCGATTCGAACCCCGAATCTGTATTATAAAAGGCCGGAGTCTAAACGGAGGCTATCATAGCTTTTATATAAAGAATATATGTATACGTAAATAGAATAAATGGAATGGCTTTTCATGTTACAAACAAACGAAAACGATGCCACGCGCCTTGTTACCGTTAATCCACTTTAGATTGGACCGCATTTTTTCACCTCACATTCGAATCCATCTGCAAACACGTAGATATCTCACTTTACTGTATTGATCAGAAACCTGTTGCGTACAAATGCATTTATAACTTGATCAATTAATACCGAGTGGAAGTTTTCATTACTAGTTAATGAAACGGGAGCTCCTATCACGTGATCGCTAATTTTGCTTCTTGAAATGCATAATGAAAGCGCTTTTTTAAGTGCTTCTTATCAGGATCGCCATGCGAACTTTTGCGAATAGCACGAACTGTTAAACTTAGTCTTATAACTTTTACTTCATAATTTTGTGTTTTTTTTTTAAATATGCGATTATATTATCGCATTAGTATATTACTTTCAAAACTGACAATGCGCCCTCTCTAGCCAGGAATACATGACAATTACCCAATAGCGGTCACCCATCTAATCTACCTTTTAACCTGGATCGATGTAATTTAGTTTTGATCATAGTTTATGATGAACCAGTATAATTTTTTAATCAATGATATCCTAACATTTTTATAGACCTCTACGGCCTTTTGGTCTTGTTTAAGCTTTTCCATTATAAATCAATAACATTGTATTATATGAAAAAGATATATAATATATTTTATTGCGCGTTTATTGGTATTTACCATCAGATGAATGCACGTTTGATATTCATTAGGTACTCTTCTCACATAAAATAAATACCTATACAAAATAAAAAAATCTTAAATGCAAGGCTGTTCTTTCATTTATCATAATAATATGCCATATGAAATAAGGTAAGGCACATGTGAGATAAAAACTTATCTACTAAATGTTTCGTGCAGTGATTGATGGGGTAGCCACTAGTGAGAAACTCGACTCAATATATTTCACAAACCGAATCATCTATTCGTCATTAGTAGTTTGTTTACTCAAGGGGCGGTTAAGAAGTTACTTTAAACACAACAGCCAACGGCTAAGACCCTCATTATTTTAATGTGGTTTTAAAATCAATTGTAATGTTCCTCCTTATTCATAGTTTTAAATTATCCGGTAGGAATGTTTATGCCCTTTGGGGTTGGGGTAATATAACAAAAAGCGAAATTAAGTGAGTAGTATTTTATGTTTGTTGTATTGTCTAATTCTTATGACGAATATAATATACATATAACAAGTTCAGTCATGTTTTGTTTCCACATTTGTTTCCAATCAATCATGTATTAATAGTAGTAAATATTAGTAGTATATTATAGTAGTAAACATTTATTTCAAAAATGTTCTGGTAAGTTATTTTCACTTAAGGAGAAACTGGCATTTTTTTGGTAAGAGAAGTAGCAAATAAAAGTTAAGGTTGCTTGATATTATGAGGTCGCTGTAGCCCATAGATATCCATATACACCCCCAAACATTATAGTGCTTTTTCATTATATTCCTACTTTTAAATAATAAGGTAGACACTTTGCTTGAACTTGGAACCTGTTACCACATCCCTTAGATACAACCGATACTTAGGCATTGCTCCACGGCCGATTACAAGGTTGGTGGCAGTATCTCCCCGGTCAAATTATAGTTCTACCACGGAGCGTTGTGTGGACTGTATATGTAATTTTATTCTGGTCGAAATGACGGTAGAGCAAAATTATAGTTTTAGATATGCATTTTTTTTTATATTTTATGACATTTTGTTACATGAAAATATGTTTGTATACATGAAAAAAAAACCACAAAAATGTGACAAGTAGGATATTAAAAAAAT
This sequence comes from Phocides pigmalion okeechobee, assembly GCA_018251015.1. Lineage (NCBI taxonomy): Eukaryota > Metazoa > Arthropoda > Insecta > Lepidoptera > Hesperiidae > Phocides > Phocides pigmalion. Next base: position 7,178 of record DWON01005171.1, on the reverse strand, counting down.
ATGGACCATGTATGTATGTATCATAGAACAAGGTAATAGTCCCACCTGAAGTAGATTAAAAATTAATTGGTACGTATTGCTGAAGACTAAACTGCGATGATTTTGTGAGTTTGACTTAAGTTTTGATTCTTCAGACGCAGTCGTGACTGCAAAAATAGTAGCAACTGTCGTTCGTTGAACCGCAAAGACTTCTATCTATATTATTTTATTGAAAATTTTAACTTTATCCATTAAATAATACTTTTAAACATTAATAATAATTAATTATTAATGTAATTTTGTTTTTCATAGTTGATTTGATATTTGTATTGTTTTTCAGTTCTACTGTATACTACAGTTCTTACAACGAAGGTAACAATCGTCCATTATCTATCATATAACATCTACTTTGTTGGGTAAATAAATTAATGTATAACTTCTATTAAAAAAACAAGCATGTGTATAAAATATTCAACTAGGTAACGAAGGTATTAAATAGTAACACATTTTTATATACAAATACCGTTGCGATTAAGAACTGAACATAGGAAGACTCGGCGGAATTTAAAAATGAATATGATCCCAAACAAATTATTGCTATTAGTTTCGGATTAAACCTTCTCCTAGTTTTTTGCTTTAGGGGACGCTTTTTTGTAAGAAAGGGCACCTCAGATTTCTTTTTAATATAAAATCACTTTACTGTAATCAGATTAACCATAATGACTCTTCGGAACTGTTATTTCGCCCTTTGGAAAAAAAAACGTCACTCGTCTATAGCAATAATAAACCGTACAAAATTGATACGAAAATAAAATATTTTATAATTATTTGCTGCTAGACTAGTAGTACCCATCACTGTATGTCTATTGTATTTGTCTTTAAATCAAAATATCAGAAAATATTGTAATTATGAGTCAGAGTTCCAATTTTCTGGTATGTGTGATTTTGAGTAGTTATTTGTGTATTATAACTAAATTATCAGCTACTGTAACGACGAATAAAACATCGTAAGGAAACCCGTATGCCCTAAAGTTGTCCATAGTTCTCAGAGGTGTGTGAAGCTTACCAATACGCATTTAACTAAGATGATGGAAACTGACCCAAACCTTCCCATTCTGACAGTATCCAGTAGTTTAATATTAATGAGATGAAGATAACGATAATAACTGATAATGTAAACTGTAAATTATTTTCTGGATTTGTATTTAATAACACAAAAAATATTTGTTTGCAATGCATGCAAGTGTTGCTGGAAAAAAAATATTTATATTAATAATAAAAAAATATTTTCATTAAATATGAAATGTACAACGGTCTTATTAACGACATATTTTTATTGAATCGGGGTAATTAAAAACTTTTGTGTTTATTCCAGAGGAGAGTTAATTGTTCTCTTGATATGTTAATTTGAGTTGCCTTTTTGAGAACATTAACTTCCAATAAATCTCGAACTATTGACATTTATCTTTTAACGTTTATAAATAATTACGTCGTGCTGAAGATACTACTTAATTATTATTATCATGACCACTTAATGACCAATAAATAAGGACAAGCAAATTGTTTCAATAGCTACTTTATGGAAATTAATCGTTTCGGACTACCGTTACCTCATTTTTATCATTAATATAAATAGCCAACGAGTTTATTACATATATTTTGCTTGACGTTAACTGAAATTCATAGACTAAAACATCTATCACTAAATTCTAATAGAATATCTTTATGAAGAATAGGCTTTTAATTTGGTCAAACACGATCAAATACTCTCGAGTCAAGGCTGGAAGCCTTACTTTAATTTACATTTCAAGGCAGTAAAAGGTATGGCATAATCCAATCCCATTCAAGTCACAGCTGTTTTCCAATATAATTAGCCTTATGTTTAGGAGCTTTTAATCTTTAATATTTTTATTTGGTGCTGTTGTTGCCTTGTGTTAAGGAGTCTTCTCCTTTGGTTACCTAGTCATTTGCTTCTGATGACATGTTCGTTAGTTCTCCATCTTCGCTTATCTCGCCCTTTGATATAACTTCTTTTATTTTATTTCTATTCTTATATTTATTTTGCTACATGCTATTGCAGACCAGTAACAGAGGTTTTATGTTTTATTACTTTTAACTTTTGTTTCATGAGAAAAAATTCAAAAAATACTCGATTTTATGGAGATAAAGCCGAATTATGTGAGATTTTACTTAAAAACGCTTCCTTAACTGCACAGCGCATTAAAGAACGGTCATCAAATATAAGAGCACCAAATGGAATTCAAGAGTTCTTCTATAGCATGTAGCCACTGTCTGTTGAAAAATTAGATATCGTTGATACCTACTACTACCCTGTTTCTAGGAGTTTTTCACTGTCACTATTTACTTCGCCAATTGATGCCACCTACGGTTTAGAAGATTTCAACACTCGATTGCCTTACTTTCCGCTATTGCTAACTTGTGTTTCATGATTATCGATATGATGCAATTGAAAATAAACAGACGCGATCATAAAGTATTTCGGTCGCGTTTTCGATACATGTACATGGTCATTATTTAATTTTCAGTTTTTGATATTTTACGGCGTACATTTTGTAAATGAGACGGGGTGTGGAACATCCGTGTTTGTCTTACACCTGCGTCCGGAGTTATTTGGACCACGGAATAATAAATAAGGCACAGATTACTATGTCATTAATTGTAACTTCCATCGATACGTAATAACGCCCTGTTATTACTGGAAATTGGGCCTGCCATTTTCATTAACGTTTCCGTGATTATGACCGTAACTTATAAATTTGGTAATAAAAGTTATTTATTTATGTAATCGAGGATGTTAAGGTCTCGTGGTAAAATCAATTAGTGTGCATCGGGACGTATTTTAAAAAATAATTTCAACTAACTAGCTAAACATTTATATAATCAATTGAGTACAAAAAATAACGAAGCCAAGCACCATACGAATTAAGTGGTTGATATTATTTCTTAATATTCGAGTTGACGTATTCCAAGTCTGATTGTTCTTAAGGGACACCTGTATCCGCTGGCAAGTCCGAGACTGCCAGATTTATATGAATGGCGAGTTGAAGCGACAGAAATAAAACAATAAACTGAAACTAAACTAAAGGAAGGAAATTAATAAACGTTAAAACTTACATACCTTATTGTTATATACTTGAAACACCGACTATATTTTACCTTACAATTTTATTACATAATATTATAATCGATTTTAAGGCGTTGATCAATAGTCTGTAGTTATATATAAGGATTTTTCCAAACTAAATTAATATTTAGTGAGACAACTGATAGTGATAAATAATAACATAAAATGTAGCTTTTTAGATGGATTATTTATTGTGAATTGATTTTATTAATATTTTACTAGTTAATTATTTAGCGAAAAATCCACCTCTTCTCTGCGTCTTCCCAAATTACCGAGATATCGAACCAGTTGCATGGCGCGTGATCAAGGTCGCTGTGACCACGAGCCATACAACTGGTTAATCATGAGTACCCGGTACATAGTAAAATTGTTTAAATTCCGCGATAAGATTCATTTAAAATCGAATTTAGACTCATTCTATTCTTCATGTAACAAGGAGCAAAGGAGTGGGCAGTCCACCTGATGTTATGTGGTTACTGCCCTCCATTGAAATCTGTAATCAACTCAAATAGGATTGAATGTTACCTGAATAACCTGCAGCAGATGTCTGAAAATGCAATTACAACACTTTACGTAATAGTATTACTCTTACGACACTCCTAATCTCAAATCTCGTATTACAAGATACGCAATACAACATTATTATTAAAGATAATGTATAATGAATGATAATGCATAATGTGCACTCGAGCTATGTTTTATAAACAATACCTATTTGGTTATTAAAAATGACTATTCTATGACGATAAAGCGTTCAACCACCCAACTTTCTAGACCTCAATATACGTTGGTTATCATTGTGTATTCATGTTTATTTATAAAATCTTGCTAATAACAAATACAAATCAAATTTCGTAGCTGTTTTCAACAAATACAACACGTTTCAGGGCCGATCTCTATTACAGAAGAATCTGTTACAAGAAAAATAAATTGACCTTAATATAAAATATCCATTGAGCACTCAAAACATCAACCGGCTGGTTAAATTATTGAATACAAATTCCATACATCGCAGTCGAACAGAGGTGCGGTAACGACGTGCGCAGGCGGCTTATTGGTACACTCAAAAACCGACATCAATTAAAGAGAGATGAACATTGAGCGCAACGTAGGCAGGGTTGAGTGCGAAAATAGGGTTGCCAATAACAATTACATGACTAATGTATTTAAAATTATTTTTTGTTCACAAAATATCAAACGAACCTGCAGGTCAAAAAAATAACCTAAAATGGTTTGCTTGCATATTTATTTTTTACTCATCTTACATAATACCTTAGTAACTCATTTGTGATCTACTTTTATGGAATTGAAGGAGCAAACAAGTAACTGACGGCAAGTGGGCACTGCTCCCCATTTGACTTCTGTGGTTACAGATATTTAAATAACGGACGTAATATTTGAAGTCAAAATTTGATATAATGAGCAATTCCGATTATATAGAAATAATATAATCTTTGAAATCAGATATTATTTCAAGTCACTTTTATTTGGAACAAATTGTTCCACTTAATATGTTTCACGGCTTGTCTATAAAAAAGAACACTCAGGTACCAGTTTTCACATTCATAATCTTACACTAGTAATCCTTGTGTATATTATTATTCAAAGATACCTAGATACCAAACAAAACAAACATACCTAGATACCAAACAAAATCCTGAATAATTTTTACTGTCACTAAACCATCGCCTGGTCGGGGAGCGGAACCCGGAACCACGTGGCAGACCATTATGGTAAGCGCTTCATTACGAAGCTCTTAAAATGAACAAATTTAGATAATGTGTACATATCACATTAAAATCGGCAACCTTATCCGAACCGTGAGATGTAGGCAAGCGGGCACTTCGCTGGCGTCGGCGTTCGGAACACACAACCCTCCTTATTCCTTTTCCCGTATCTACATGACTTTTATACAAAACTCAAAACTGCATACTTCGTACAAGTCAGTAAACTTGGAATGGAACAGTCGATATATACAGATCAATTTAATGTTTCAATGAAACATAATTGCGAATTCAGTATGACATGCCATCTCTTCTCTTATATTTCATCTCCATTATATATTTACAGAAAAAGAGCCAACATGTGTTTATTATTTTTTTTATATTTAATTCCAAATTTTGTTTTCGAGCAAAATACATACGATACACTATATTTCATTAAGTGGCTATAGCGTCATGAAGGTCCTCTTGGCACAATTCTCAACTGAACAGGCAGTCGTTTAGGGGGTTCTGGAATCAATTCTTATAGGATAATTATGTGTACAATTAAAATATGTAAAATATGTATGTTTTAGTATATACATTAATATTTACCTAATGGTCGATCTGTTATATAAATCAATCGCGTATGGCATATATTTCTATGTCGCTTAATAATAAATTATCATTATCCAATTCCTAAGCAAAACAGACGAAAAATGAAACACGAAATTTTATCTACCTGTTAAGTATATGAAATTGAAACCTAAAATTTAAAGAGATGTTTACGCGTCATAAGCCAGATATTTTAATACGATATGTTACACCAGAGTAAGTGTTTCCTTTATTGGACTATTATCGAAAAATTATTTGGCTGAAGAGTACACGGAGTTTGGGAGCGTTATTTTTAATTACGTCTTTATTCATCCGAGCGGTCGGCGTAACGAAGCCGAAACGGTTTTATGTCTCTCATAAGAAAGCTTAATGCTTAATCCAATTCGAATTTCGGAACGTTTAATTGTAAGACGGGGTCTGATGAGATCCGAAAGACGAGATTAAAGTAGGCTAAGAGCCATATTTTCGGTTAATAGCAGTTGTCTTTAAGCAATCGGAAAATGTGCTCGAATAACTCATCGATACCATCGCTTACGAGTATAGGCTCGACGATGGTTGATCTTAGCACGAAAGGTATGTAAGATTTTTGACCATATATAAACTTTCACACCGCCAAATTACGTCTTCATAATTGGGTATTTAGTCCTACTCGAATATTAATGTTATCGAAATTTCAAGACCAATAAAATCTAGATAGCTTGATGTTATTGACAAGGTACTAAATCGTAAAAATCAATCTTGCTTGTTTATTAATATAAACATAATGGATAGAAACTAGTTGTTACATGTAAATTTTTCTCAATTATTTCATATAGTTGGTAGAACTAGAGATACAACTACTGCCCCCATAGTCTGTCGTAAAGCAATTCTTGTTTTTAGTTAGAAATGTGATAGCTGGGTACATTCACAAGCGAGACAAGAATCTTAGACTTTAGCGGTAGCAAGGCACGTAAGACCTCATATAGGTATTTAATTCTGTTTGTATTTGTCCATGGTTCACAGCGAATGCTTAACATAAGATACACGATCGTTTACCGTTGTCCTAACATAAAAGTATATTCATCTCGCTACTCTTTTATAAATGCAGGTGAAAAATAAAAACGAGTTAAGTTGTGAGAGTGGCGTTTGACCATAAATTACCTGAAAGCGATCGAAACAGATTAAATACGCGGTATTAATGTGCTATTAAGTCATGACTCTGCGAAATGTTTGCTTAAACACTATCTTAATTCCTTTTAATCAGTATCCGTTTAATAACCTTTTCACTGGCCGATATAATTAAATCATTCATCGGAATTTATTCAAATTACATGACAATTTATAACTTAATCCCGAAACTTTGACGTCTCTTTAAAATGCAATTAAGTTAACATGTGTATTATGTAACATGATTAGTAAGGCATTTCCCTGCATGCTTTTTGAGTTCTTATAAGTAAATATATTAGAATGTACACTGCACTTCTTTGTAACTGTACAATTTATTGTATTGGATTATATAGAATACAGCGTCATCTACAATAGTAAAAATAGCTCTAGGTTTCTAGTATATTGACTCTATCTGTGGATAACATGCACAGTTGTCAGGACGTTCGTTTATTCACCATTTTCGCAGTATTTTTTTTTATTGCGAATGAGTAAGAAACGGGTATGCAAGCCACCTGGTGTTAAGTGTTCACTGCAGCCCATGGACAACCACGTCCAATCTCAAATAGAACAGAAGTTCTATTTAAGGATGGACG
>DWON01005170.1:0-15245 GCA_018251015.1 Phocides pigmalion okeechobee | reverse complement strand
CGCCCGGCTGCGCCTCCTAAGGAGTGTCTATCGTCTATCAAATGTAAAACGAAAATGGTATAATTCTTATGTATCGTATTGTATTGAAACATATTACGACAGTACGTATGAAGTAATGCCCGCAGATGCTCGTAGTAGCATAATGTTTGTCTACGATCGTTACGAGCGCACAGAGAGCGTCAACCAGAAGCTTATATTTAGGAACGAGCCACAGTAACGATTGATGCGTCCTTTTCAACGTGCTTTTAAATACCATTATATATTATTAAAATTACAAATTTCTTACTCCTAACGAATGGCTCACCCGACACCGAGTCTTCCAATGATATTACTTGATAAGTAAATATTTTTTTCTTCTTAAATATTTATTCATATTTATTGTAAATGCGAAATAGAAGTATTTTAAAATTTCAATATAACTGATTTCCGAACGTGCCAATATATATATCATCGTTATCTCGAAGAGAATGCAACGTGACACTGAACACTTACTTTTATAAAATTAATATTACTAAATCATATTTTTAATAACGGAATATGGTATAGTTATTTTTATTTACATTTATTTACATGTTCAAACGATGATATAAAGAAGTATTGAAAATATTTCATATTTGATATTATAAAACATTAAAACGACATTTGTTCCGAATGCGGTTCAGCTGCAAATTGTTTATTTTCATATGAAACATGTAAAAATAGTTTAACATAGGATTTCTATATTAACTCGATATTAACGCTCCGCGCTTAAGACATTTTACACGTTGCACATTACATCTTTATTTGTGTTCAATTTGACGAGCCTCGCCTTCGCCGCGCCTCGGGATCACAACTAAAAATGAAAACGTATGCATGCATCGTACGACATCGTCGCCGTTACGAACGTCTCATGTATTTCGACGTCGTCAGCGTGCGGATATTGAAACATTTATTTTATTATATACGTAAATAAATTTCGCAAAATATTAAATAGATATAGCAAATTATTTTTTGTAAACGATTGGGCGGTATCGACTTCATCGAACGGTCGGTCGTAAACCGTCTCGTTTTTAAACATTTATAAAAAGGTCCTTAATGTCAGCCGTACACGCGGGCTGCGGTGCAGTGTCCGGCGAGAGTTTTAGCTACGAATTTGGTCGGTTAAGTCCGCGAGGGCGCGTTGGCACCTCTACGCGATATGACGTAATTTATACTTAGAATATGCGAATTATTTTGAAGATATACTGAATATTTGTCCAGTAACGGAATGTTTTGTTTTATTCCCATACGTAAAATCGAGAATTTACAAAGAACCGATAGGTTTAGTATCTCGTGAGGAGGTTACGGTCAATTTTCAATCCAATATTATGAAAAGCAAGACGATGGCATTGACGCCCGCCGGGTACTACCGCATGGATTGCAACCGACCGGTGCAGATTACGAATAGTTTATGATGAAACTTATGAAACGACTCCAACCTTCGGTAAAAAGTTATATTTCTCGGCACGTGTATATATGACCTCAGGAGTAACATGGTTTCAGTTCTCAGTTCTTGCGGCAAACTGTCGTTAGTTTCAATACATCGTAGAATACTTATATAATTAAATCGGATATTTTTTATGAGACAAGCTAATGCCAAACTACTTTAGTAGATGTAGAAACCGATAAGTGAGGAACGGATATAGAACTTACTGGTTTTCATTATTCTTCGTACCTCAAAGCACAAATTTACGAATATAGACGTACGAAGCTATTTTTAAGCAAAATAGCGTTTGCGTCCTCCGAAGCTTCGGTGTAAAGTTAAGTAACATTCGCAACGACGCTGTGGATGTGTTTTTTAAGAAATATATTATGGAATATTGTCTTACAGTAGAAAACTTGACGTGTTTCCTTTAATAGATGTTAATGTAGAATTATACGTACTTACTTCCGTGTTTAATACGGCAACCCCCGCGCCACGGCCACGGTCCGCGCCCGTGTTACGCGTTATGGGCAAACATTTATCTTTAACTTTTCTCGTTACAGGGGTTTAAATCGAATACATATAAAAAACAATATTATAAACGAAATATGTGCGTTTTATTAAAATCAAACTAAGAAAATTTTAAATACACATTCCTCGGTCCTCAAGAGTAGGAACGCATCCGCGTCCATCCTTAAATAGAACTTCTGTTCTGTTTGAGATTGGACGTGGTTGTCCATGGGTACAGTGACCCCTTAACATCAGGTGGCCTGCATGCCCGTTTCTTACTCTTTCGCAAATTAAAAAAAGTAAACATTCAATTCCATATTGAAACAACCCAGCATCGCAAAATTTTTTTATTAATTTAATTTACATTATTGAATCATTAAGTGGCCTCCACGCTTGTGTAATAATTTAATTAATCCAATATAAGTTGTTAATTGCAATCTATTTATAATAATCCTACCCTCATATCTAGGCGTGGCTACTTCATATTAATACCTTCGTCATATGCTACCCAATGTAATACCCAATAACATACCTTAATATCATAACAGAATATAAAATACAAGCGCGGTTTGATTTAATTCAGAGGAGGCATGTAGAGGGAGAGGCAACGTGTTAAGAACAGGTAGTGTATCCCTATGAAGATTACAATTTTTGACATTCGTCGACATAAAGTGTTTCGACCGGTAGTCAGGTGGGTACTATTGCCATCTCTCCTCATCGTCTTATTTGTTTAAGCGGTAGAAAAAAATGCAAACACTGCAACAATGAGGTAATGTAGTTAAAAAGAAAAAGTGGTGATGCAGCCTTAATCAAAATATATGAGTTCTGCCACTTTTACACTAAACAATGACAGCCATCATCCGACCTCCCAAACTCACAAATAACGCTTTTCCTACGGGTACAACACTAATGTGCAACGCGCTTGCGGCGCCTGCACACCTGTGTTGTAGGGACTAATCTGTATGGATTTCGGCCAAACAAAACACACATAGATGCTAAAAATTACAATAATTCAGTAAATTGTAGGCTTATCTACAGTTTAAACAAATGAGCTCCAATTTAGTGCCACCTCCCGCAATACTGACCCGATCTAATACATATGTGAGGGCCGGAGTCAAAGTGTAAAACGCGATTAGAAATGCCACCTGAAATCACCTAGTATTTTATTTTACAAAAAGAAAACAGACGCCCACGCAGGTGATCAGGCTGAATTATATTTAATTACGAACCCTACATCCAAACTCAAAAAAATAAGTCTTAACCAAAACTAAAATACAAGAATGTCTTAACGGCGGTTCATTATTTCTATTATTTACGAAAACACAAACTAGTCTTGTTGGTAAGTAGTCACTACCTATGTGTGTTACATAAAACAGGTGATCTTAAATTCGATAACAGTTTCTTTCTACTCCTATGGACATTATTGTCCACTACATAAACATATGTGGCAAACGTATATTAACACATGTTTGACAAATAAAATAAAAGTTAGACACAAAGGTACCAACCCCACCCTAATAATCAGCCGTAATGCAACTCCTGCATTTCGGTCAAGGAGGTGCGATAGCCGGATATACTTACAAGCGAGGCGATCATCCCACTCCTCAGAAGTAAAAACTTAATCTACGCACGACTTCAGTAATAGTTCAGTTTCAGTACCAGTCATGCTTGATCTGACCATCCTACTTACCATCAGGTGGCGTACATGTTTGGCTACTATTCACTCATAAAAATGTTAGTGAGCCAACAAACTCAATTATGCCAACATAATTACGCACCGTCACTTATCATTTAAAATTATCATTACTTGAAAGCTACAAGCAATTCAGAAAGCACGTCACCGTGGTACGTGCCATACTCAACTTACGCTTCCTTACGTGTTTCAGCGCATGAGTCACTATTGTTGTTAAACAACTGTGTGACTCAGTTAATTTACAGATAAAAACTGCTAAGTGCGAATCAGGCTCTTTCTATGACATACTTACTCCATACAGACATAAATACATACTTTTTTGATGCCCGTTTAAGAGTCCATCCCCGGTAACTGTTATCAGGTCCGGCAAAACATAGGGTATTCTAATGACCAATACCGAATACTTAACTACTGAACTCCACGGAGGTTTTCATAATATCTAACAGACAAGTTGATCTCTAGTCCGTATCACCGCCAATACCCATTGAAACAGCGTGGAGTATGTGCCAGACATCACACGATTTTATGAAAAGGCATATGCCTAACAATTTTTAAGTATCTCACTAGCATGTGTCTGCAATCTATCTGTAAATGGTAAAAGGAGGCCGTATCCATGCGACCATGGTGCCAAAAACGCCGTATGCTCCCGTTGAATTAGGATTGCAATTTTTACGCCAGATATAAACCAGACCTCATGTTACTATCAGTGTCGATTAAACATGAGACTAATTGTATCAAAAAATATATCTAAATCGGATCAAATGATTCAAAAGCAAAATTAAAATAATCATTAAATAGTGGTACATATTGGGGCCGCTTGGCTTCTTCCGCCGAAAACATTATTTTAGATTTTATTTATTCCATAAGCTTAACACAAATAAGCTGTACTCGTGATAAAACTTTTCATTCCTTGACCGTCGTCATCCAAAAGCACCTAACTTTTTGTATAAAATATAAGTGGTCACTGGTACTCAAGGTCTTCTGTAACCAACTCCATATACGACAGGACTCCCTCCTGAAGTCGACAGTTTGCGTTGCTACTCATACAAAACCAAGAGGGTTCTCTCGGTTTAAGCAAGCCGGAAACCAAAATCAATTTAAATTCTTATATGTATTTCATTCTAAGTAAGCGCTTCTTCTAAATAGGTATTACCACTATAAACTGATTTATTTTGTAACTAAATATAATTATGTCTCATTTAATCATTGGCTTAATAATTTAGTTAAAAATTTGTAATTTAATTATTCATGCTATTTTTTTAACTTGTGCGAATAATAACTGAAGACAAATAATATATTATATTGTTAATATTTTTAATTACACCTCAATTCAACTTAACGTGAGCCATGTAATATACATACAACCTATTTTTACCCACCATGGATGAAAAAGGTTAGAAGGCGTCTAGGTTTCGAATGTATTATTTTGTGTATATGACTCACTACAGGTGTTCACGTATCTCATAATCCATTGATCTGACTCACTATTCCCTAAATTTAATCATTATTAGATTATTAAATATGATAAGATTATTCCATGCGCAAATATGACGCAGTTTCACAGACGCCAGCCACCCTGGTCAAAATGGTTATCTAATCGAATGAGTAATATCTGTAATCCGTCCATTTTTAGAGTAGATCTCTACATAGTAAATATAAAACAAAATCGGTCCCCGTTGTGTGTACACGCAACGGATGTTATTACGGTTTTCATAAATAGACAGAGTGATTCAAGAAAACTATTTATATTATTATTTAATGCATAATATAGTAAAGAAAAGATAATTTCAAAGACTTGTAATTTGATGTCGTAAATGCACACTCGAATCCGGGATGGTTCGATCCTTTTATAAGTTAAAATCAAAGTTTTAAATGTTCATTATTAAAATGAAACATTTATTAGACATAAGCTAAACATAAGCTAAATAATTATTACTAATAGACACATATTTTAGCACAAGAAATATTGGACTGATGGCCAACGTTCAAAACACTATTTCGTCCACAAAGTCTAACTATACGACCCTAGCGTCAGGTTTCGGTTCATATCATTTAATTCTCCTCGATTTGAAAAAAATATATTATACTACGAGGCAGAACCAACTTACGTTTGTCTTTTTACGAATACAATAATACATTTGTGCTTAGAGCAATATAAAAGATAACAATTTATTATACATTTTCTATTTTATTGCATTGAATAGGTTTTCTATCAAGATTTATAACGTCAGTTTTAAGCGCTGCCATGATCTGGTTTAAAGGATATAAGAAAGATACGACTAAATGAAGAATTCCATATAAGTCTTATTTTAGAGAAACAATGTATTTATGGCCGACCTCAATTAGCACTTAAATCCTATTTTGAGTTGGTTAAAGATATGTAAAAGCAACGGAACTACTCACTATCCGATGAACTACATATTGTTTTAATTTGCACTGCAAAATCTACAAGATCAATAATTTAAAATCTGCAAGATTTGAAATTGTAGTTTATGATATATAAATAGATTTTTAATTGATTACAGAACGTAAAACGATCATAAATAAGATGAACGGAGAGTTCAACGCGGGCGAGTTGACAGTAATCGTCGGTCAGTCCGGAGCAGGAAAAAGCACACTTATGGACATCCTGGCTGGATACACGTGAGTTTTTTATTTACATTTTTAAAAATAGCAGAACTCTTCATTAACATTTGTAGTCTAGTATTAAGGACCTAGGTTCGTTTTTTGGACATGCACATTTAATTATACGAAAATATTTGCGTATTATAAATTAAATATCACTTGCTTTAACGAAGAAGGAAAAATCGTGGAAAACATACATGTGTAAGTGTTCCCCATATGATTCTTAAAGGCGTGTTAAGTATACTTATTCGTACTTCGGTTGCATAGCGGATTGTATCGATCTGTTCGTAGCAATGGGACAGTATTAGGCTGATAATGATCATAATAACAACAGTTTATGATTCGAGTATAAAAGAGAATACAGCTTGTATTTAAATTAAAAACGACAGCTATGTTAACATTCTTAAAATACTTTATTTCAAAGTAAACTAGGGTGTAAAGTATATATTTTAGTAACCAATAGATAGCGGTTATCAAATATATTGAGATTATCCGAAATAATCAGAAAATATGACAATGAATCATACGCAGCTGGGACCTACTTTTTCCAGCATATCTATTTTATTTTTAACTCAATATTAAATTTTCCAGAACGGTATTTTTATTCAACACAAAATTTTAAATACATTTATTTTTTGAATCTTAAAACGAATTAAAATAAAAACCTAACCAAAACAATCTAAAGGGAGTCCGTGCCCATGCGGCATGGTTCCAAGAACACTAGCTGCATTCCCGCGCTGGATAGCGATCGCAATTCTCTGCGCGAGATACGAATCAGCCCTCTTGTCACCGGCAGCGTCGATCAAACGTGGTACTATTTGTTTAAAAATTTTTGGCACGCGGACCCCATGGGCTAAAGTTTTAAAGCGGAAATACGTAACCACTGCTTAGTGAGACATATTTACGCCGCTTGGGTTCTTCTGCAGCCTCCGCCCCAGTTACTATAATTAACTTCAAATAGAATTGAAAAGTAACCTGAAGACAATAAGGATTAATACTCGTTTAAGTGTCCACCCTTACCATAGCCTTCAAACAGAACCAGCATGTACAGTACTGTTATAGGCCGACATATGGGTACCTATAGGGGCAAACCAAAAAATCAATTTCGAATCATTCATATGTGGTAGACCTATACTTTGATCGAGGAAACACTAGCCGCCCACAATACAGTGGAATCAACATGAGTCAAAACGGCCATCTCCCGTTAAATCGTTATATTTTAAGTAATATTGCGGTGTTACGTGCAATGACCAATGACGCCGTGCGATCGCATTCGGGAGTGTTCGACCCTTGAAAAGAAACCTGAGTTAATAGGGAACCCTTAAGACCCGAATAATCCGTACCGTTTCGCCTTCCCCACGAGAGCTGGATTTACCATCTATAATCTGTACCGGGTATGAGTAGCAGAAATTAAGCGTAGGACCATTCTATTGTAGTCCACCGTAAAATAACTCTCGTATTTAGGTTGACGGTGTAGTTACCGGCTACACTCACAGGACAGTCGATCATTTCAGTGTCTAGGAGTAGCAACGCATCTGCGTTAGCCCGCAGATAGGACTTCAGTCGTTTGAATTTGAATGTGAATAACCATGGACTGAGCCTAACACTAAGATCAGATGGCATGCACGTTCATTTGAAAATCTTGTAACATAAAAAATATTTACGTTGAACAGCTTTTTTAGACCTGATTTCAGACAAAAAGAGATCCTATTTTTGTGCACGGAACGACAATGTTCTATTATAATTGTTTTCTTATTGAACTGGCAAATTTATTACAGTTAGGTATAATTAAACAAGGCCCTTCTAGAGAGTAATAGCGATGTGTGGTAATTATGTGTGAACTGAATCGGCTAATTAACCTGAATGCAGGCCACAGCAACCGCAATAATTAACTGGTTTTTATTGTACTTATCATAGTGTTTATACTTTTTACCTCATCTGTATTTCGAATGCATTGTTTCTTTCGCATATAATGTAATTGGAATGTAGAGAACAAGTCCGAATCTATGATTACCTATGTAATGGAAAGTCGTTTATAGTGTAAGGGCAATATCCACTCATAATTTGTGAATAGGCTGTTGCATGCGACTTTAACGGCGCTAAATTTAATCATATAAAAAGGTAGGTACTTCGTTTTAAAAATTTTAGAGTTTTGAGTGTGTAAAGTGTGTAATAGTAGGTAAGAGCCTACTAGTTGAAGTCCCGGCCTCCTAAACGTCCTGGGGGTTTCTAATATATATTATATATATTGAAGTATATTAGAAATTAATAATCTCTTGCTTTGATGGTAAAGGAAAACATCGCGAAGAAACCTGTGCGGCTAAACGTTCTCCATAAAATCATTGGTGTGTGAATTCTATCGGCCCACACTTGACTAAGTTGGTAGTTGTGTTACTGATACGGTTCAGCTCAACCGTTAAAACATAATAATTATTGTCTAGTTAGTACGCACGTAACTTCAAATAATCGTGCCCTGCGTGCTAGAATGTCTAACGCCAAAAGTCCCAAGTTGAGTCCATGTAGATCAGAACCAGAATAGCGCTACGCTATCGGTATACTCTCTGTTGAAAGGAGCATCTAAAAGGAGCAGTTGTAAGAGTGAGAGCTCAAACCGTTGCGACATGCAATCCAGGGAAAGATGTCGATGTGAGTGGTCCCTCACCGATGCAAGATAAGACCAGACGCACAGACTGGTGCCCGATGAGCCGGGAAACCTAGCCCGAGATGTGCTCGAATAGGACGTTCTACCAGAGAACCTCAGATGCGTTTATCTCGAAATACAGATGTTCTCTCTTAGCATAGAAGGAAGCCACCGAGGGATTTCTGAGTGGAAATCCCTTGAAACCCGAGTTGGTCCTAATACCGGCTATATTTGAAAATTTTATCCCCAAGTTAAAAATGAAATAAAGGATTTCGAACACCTCTACCCGCGAGAGAGGCCGAAATCTTATTAGTAACTATTATATTATCATAGTTAGGTATAAATAATTGTAACTGTTTATTAAGGAATATGTTGCCGGTTTTTTTCTCCCGGTCAACCTTAATCAACAAAGCGCACAAAGCCCATAACTATTTTTAAACTAACTAAATAGTTCATAATTAAAATAAAATACTAGAATTCCGAACCAAAGTGAAGTTATTAAAAACTTATCTCAAGTTATTAGTACATGTTTACCGTGACTGGTGTAAAATTTATTGTTGATACATGATTAAGTACATTTGATACGTGCATAACATTTTAGGCTCGTTAATATGTCAACAATTTCTTTGTACGTAGTACGATATCTATAGGTATTAAATTTTGATTATGTGATATAATAGAATATGATCGATACCTTCGATTTAATTGACCCGATAACAGTGTCTTACCGCTCCAATCAATTTAAAATAATAATTTATTAAGTATTATCAGCTCTTCAATACAAAGTGTACGAAATATAAAAAGATTCTCAAAGTAATCATTGTAGTGTACGGAACAATTTATTTAGCAATCTTAAAAATCAAAGTCAATCACCTTTTTTAAAAAATTAGTGACATTAATCGTTGTTTTTTATCATTTTTATCCAACTGCAGGTGAAGGACGACGTCTATCGACTATACATATGTATGTAAAATGAAATGAAGTGTTTTACTTAGAAATATTATACACAAGTCGCCACAAAACCGCGTATTTTAAATTATTATTTAGTTATTAAAATTGATTATTTATTGTAGAATTCTACAGTACTATGTCACAGTTACTATGCAGCGGCTGGGCATAGTTCTTTTAGAATAAGATTTAGTCCAAAGCCTACTACACTGATCCAATGCAGATTAGTAAAATTCACCCACATTTAAGAACATTTATAGAAAAATTTCTGACATGCATACTTCCACACAATTTTTTCCTTCACCGTTAAAGCTGATCGACTACTATTACCTATTATTTTTAAATTATAAGTTTTTATGTATGAATTAAGATTTCTGGCAATGTTTTGTAAGGTTTTACGTGTACAAAGCACCCACCACACGGGAAATTATACAGTGGGGCTATGAAAAAGAAAACAATTCATATTATGTACTACGTATTATATTATGTAATTTATAGTTACATATGTATATCTATTTCATTGCTACACTTTAGGTATTGTTAAATTGTTCTGTATAAACGGAAAAGAGACAAAATAACAATACTTAATTATCTCGTCTGCAAAACAAACAGAAAAGAATAATATACCTATTTCAAACATATATATGTAAGTATTACTATTTGCTTATGAAACTAAAATTAGAATCACCTATACACATTATAGACACTAGAGAGTGAATTAATAACATACCCATTCCGACGCGGTTTTATCCAAATTTAAGAAACCGTCACTATTAGTACTTACTGTGTGTTTTAAATAAATTATTCCTAAAATAATTGATCTTTACAAAAAATGCATCAAAAAGTGTTAACAAAAAATAGAGTAAACGTTAAAATCTTTTCTATTACGTTTTCAAGGCTTTCTTAGTTAAGGAAATACAATACAATGTTAAGCTATAATTTTGAATAAATAGACTGCCGTTGGAGGGATAGGAACAAAATCAGTTCACATAAGGAATAATTGGATATGATTGGATAAGTCTCCAAAAGATATTTCTATGGAGGGGTCACTACATACTTTCTTATAATACATACTTATTTTGTAAGATATTAGCTTCTAAAAAAAACAAAATTATGTCCTCCTCTGTAACTCTTAAACATTATAATTGGAATAAAAGAAACTAAATACCAGAACACTACTAATTTTATTATAATATTCTAGCAGTGATAGCCAACTCAGTCCATTTATTAAGATTCCGCCCAGACACACAGAGAATCGGGGTTCGAACCCCAGGCGAGATTTAAAGAAGTTTTGTGTGTATTAGAAGTTAATTATCGCTTACTATAAAGGTGGAACAAAACATCGTGAGGAAGTTTACGTTTTAAAGTTCTCCATAAAGTTCTTAAAAGCGTGATGTCTACTCGTCCGCAATTCGCCACCATGGTCTATGGCCTAAAATTTATTCTGAAAGGAGAAACGTACTATAAAGGAGAGGAAGCTGTTGATGCTAGGTTGTTTAGATTTGTAACAGGGGATACTTTCAGTCTTTTTATAAAAAATACGGAACCCTTATTGAGTGTAATCCGACTCGCACTTGGCAGTTTTTCTTAAGTGTATACTCTATACTTACTAGAGTATCCGGCATTGCATTCCAAAGTCGAGCTGCTTATACAATTCTTATCATTTTGCTGATAAATAAATATGTTGATTATGCTGGAATAAATTATTATGCTACTCAAAATATTATTATAAAATACATCTAAATATAAAACATATGCGTTATAAAACACTGCTTACAAAAGGCCATCTATATCTCGGGTAGAGTATTGCAAATGCTATTCAGTTCGAGAATGCGTCAGCGTTATTGGCGCTATAATGTTTGGGCACGGATACCCTGTAAATTCGTTAAGTAATACTTTTGTATGTATTTAAATCGTTTAAGGTGTTCATTATTTCGATTTAATGTAAGTAAAAAAATGGTATTAATATAGATACTCATATAATATTTTAAAGATACAGATATTCTACTTTCAAAACATCCACATACCACCATTACAACTACTACGGATTTTTTACGATTGCAATTCATTTTTTTGGAAATTAACATGCAAATTGTTACTAGCTGCTATCGTTAATATTGAGTGCTTCTAAATCCATTAGTTATTAGTTATTCTAAATCCAGTTCATTCATTAAATTCAAATATATTCAATCTTTAAAACCAACATATTATTTTCAAAAAATACCTAAGGAGCCTCCACGGTTCAACCGAGGAGGAACCACCGCCACACGCCTTTTCTAGGGAAAAGCGATTCTGTATTCTATTCTTTACATAGAAAATTGTGGATGCCGCACTCATTAACGCATAAGGCGATCATCTTAAACTTCAGAAATAAAAACACACCTTAAATTCAAGCTTTTGTCCGTATGGAGTCTGTTACAGATGTTCAGGGGTAGTAGCACTTAAAAATCACACAAACACTAAACATCCCTGTGTGCTATGAACACAAATACATAAACACTAAGACCCCAAACAGAAATCTATATTCTATATACATGTGTCTGGTTGGCAGAGAATCGAAACAAAAACCCTCTGCGTGTCAGGCAGCGCCAGACATCGATATCGCAAAAAAATCACTATATCACCTATCACTTAAACTTATAATTACACTAAAATAGGTACATTAAGTGCATGTGTAACCTCGTCTAGTGCATGTGCACTAGCCATAGTGTAATGAATTCAAATCCACTCTGTTTAATTTATTCCTATGATGTTCCTAATTAATCCGACACTATTCGCGAATTCATAAATTTTGTACATACTTAAATGCAATCAGGATGTTAATAGTCTGTGTATAATGTATTATCGTAACTTACTATATTATTCTATTGTGCAATCATAAAAATATTTAGAACTTAGTTTAAAATGAACTTACAGTCTGAACATAACAACAGAAGTTTACTAAACGCATGGTATTACTTTAGAATTCACCCTCAGATTATCTTTAACATTAATTACAATGAGCCAGTTGTTCTGTATATATATGTATATATGGACTTTTCCTATCAACCTGAAATAGTACTTCCATATTCATACATACATATATTAACTCTGAGTAGAGATGGTTGCGCTGTAGAGTGGTTAAGATTCTGCTCTCCTAAACTTGGTAACCGAAGATTGAATATTTTTTTCGAAATTGTAAGCTTGCTAGAAATTGCTTAACATCTAATAAACGTGTGAAGAAAACGCTCTTAGGAAAGCGCATGCCTAACAGTTTCCATAAAGGTCTCGAACATGTGCTAAGTCCTAATCCGTCTCAACATTAGAAGAGATTCAAGCCCAGTGCTAAGACACTTATTGGTTATTTATAATACACACGTATATAATAAATGATAAACACAAATGATCTAAAATGTGGCTCCAGCTCACATTCTCCATTAATGTAAGTTGTTATTTGGAAATTACTTTCGAAGATAGAAAAGTTGTGTTATGGAGTTTCTTTCGCCGCCTCTTCTCCAAAACGAAACATTTTACGAATCGGTGATAGTTTATTGAAATTCAAAAAGAGTTCTGTAAAAAATCTACTTTGAATATAAATATTTTGATTTTGATTTTGAATATTGTGTTTAATAACTTTAACTTGTTATAACCGTGTACGCGCGTATATTAACATTTCACTTTTGCCTTTTTCTAATATATTCACATTGATGAAAAACTTAAAACTAATAATTTTAATAAAAGCCTAACCTAAACAATCTAAAGGGAGTTCGTAACCAGGCGGCATGGTTCCAAGAACGCTAGCTGTATTCCCGCATTGAATAGCAATACCAATTCTCTACGCGATATATGAACCAACCCGCTTGTCACCAGCGACGTCGATCAAACGTGGTACTAATTGCTTAAATTTTTTTTTGGCTGGTAAACCCCATGGACCAAAGATTTCAAAGCCAAGCGGAACAAATACGTAATTACTGCTTAGTGGGACACATTTAATTGCCTATTTCCTGTTAAGCCCCTAAAATATTATAATAACGAAAATAGTAAAACAAAAACTAGACTGTGATTTTTACTCTGCTCTATCACGTTTCTATGTTATCACTCAAGGTCTGTGAATACGCCTTTATGTAGACACAGTTGCCATGCTGAATGAAATGATCTTATCAATGAGAACGCATTTTATCATTATCAGTGTAATAATGGTAATGAGACAATTTTTATAGGCATATAAATTGGTAATTTGTGACGAGCCACACGAAATTTATTTTTAGATTCATTTGTATTCTGCATTGTTGTGTGTAGTGTATTCCTAAAACTGTACAAACGAGTTCATACGAACAGTGGACAGGAATTTCTTTCGTCCACTATTCTCCAAAACGAAATAGTTTAGACATCAGCCATAGTTTTATAACGTTGATAAGGAGCTCTGTAAAGAGTTTAGTTCGATTAAAATCATTGGGAATATAATTAAGAGAGTTATATAAATAATAGCTCTAGATAAAAAGATAAATAGAAAGAATAATCTATAACCAAAAATCTCTAGCTATTTTCTTATTCTTCTCGGGAGTAATCAGTCGCTTGTTTTACTGAATAGTTCTGAGAAAAGAGCTCAAACAAGCTGAACAAGCAGAACAAGCAGCAGAAACAAGCTGAGAACTATTCAGGTGACAAATATTGAATACATTTTTATCCGTTTGTTTATGTTTTATAACAACATTAATCTACAACCCAAAACATGTCATTTGAATCAAATGGGCCACTACTCTTATCCTTATAGTACATTAGATAAAGGAGTTAGCATTCCTAAATAATAGTCGGTTACAAGCCAGGAAGTTTCGTGTTCGGTAACCATAATCTAGCCAATGAATGGATGTTTATCTATTCATACAATAGAAATGAAAAGCTTATAGTGCCGAGTAAACAACTTCCTCAAAACATTCAAAGTACGTCCAAGATGTGGAACGAGGTCCCTCTTGAGATTTTCCCTAAACGGTATGATATTCCCTAAACGGTTCAAAAAAGGCACAATGACAGCTCTCTTTTAATATTAGTAACACATTGGTGACCCCTGTGATGGTATAAATGTTCATGGGCAACGGCGGCTGATTTCCTTCACGTGGCTCGTTCGCTAATTTATTTGTTTCACTAATTTATAACAAATTTATAAAAAATATTAATTAAAAATAAAATTAAAAATAATTAGCATAAGTTACTTGCTATATGGTGTCTACTTGATTAGTATGTTAGTTACGATTAACTTGTAAAGCAACATTCGATATATTATAATTATTAAATGATTAATAATTATTTAATTATTCAATTAGCTGCTAGTTTTTTTTTTTATTGCGAAAGAGTAAGAAACGGGCATGCAGCCCACCTGATGTTAAGTGGTCACTGCAGCCCATGGACAA
>DWON01005169.1:0-15248 GCA_018251015.1 Phocides pigmalion okeechobee | reverse complement strand
AATAATGAATTTATAGATAAAACAATTTTATAAATTGCATAAATATATACGTAATAATTCTGGAAACATGCCAAAAAGAATTAATTAGGTACAACTATATTTTTACTGACTATGTACCGCAGGCGCCTTTATTATATGCTGTAAAGCAATTCTTGCATTTCGCTAACAGACATGTAATTGTCGGATATACACGCTAGGCGATCATCAACTTCACTATCGTCTACTAACGATTTTCAATTTTTGATAAGACTTAAATACTATTTACATCATTTTCATCATTATCTTATCAGCCTTTTGAGGTCCACTGTTGGAGTTAGATCTCCAATGCAACTGATCACGCTGCAAGCGCTCAACGATTCCCAGCGACTATTTACATGTACTTAATGAATGTCAGTTGTAATGTAAAACCAGTTTATCAGCTACGGATCGCTTAATATTGGGCGGCCAGTATCTTCGTTTGCTACTTTTCTAAATAAAAAAGTTGAGCATAACATATAAAATAATGCAAAGAAAAAATCTAATTCAATAGAAAAGCTTTTATGCAACAGTGGTTAAGAAATATGTTGAGCTAATACTGAGGGTTCAAAGGCGGAAATTTCGATAAAAACAAGCAGTTTTATGAATGCATGCATCAAAGAGAAAATTTTCTTAGAACTATTAACCTTTTTTGAGGCAACCATTGTATATAAATAAAGCTTGACGTTTTTATATTGGGTTGCATTAAGATTGTCGGTCCTGGTAATGAGTTAACGTATTGTGTTTAAAGCTACTTGGAAATAAATATGTTTGTATTTTTTTGCGTGCCTTATATCACAATATAAAAAGGTGCCAAGTGCGTATCGGATCAATAGAGAATGGTTCCGTGGTCAGAGTAAAGTAATAGAAAATAATCCGCTTTTCAAAAATTATGTAACTTACGGTATTGCGTGCACCGAAAAGTAATATACTTGGGAACTTTTGTAACCATGTTTAGAGGCCTATTTAATGATAATAATTCGTCAATGTCAATGTTACATGTATGGCGTGCTACCGTAAATTATTTTTTAAGATTTCACTACACTGTGGCGTTCGAAATTTCGTCTTTGTAATTCTAGCAGTTTCCGTAATCGTGAGTATCCGTTATATAACATAATGTATAAAATTATAATTTTAAACTAATATATATAAAAATATATATTAGTTTCAAATCCAAGTAAAATGTCTATGACTTCACTTCGCCACGGAACCCTAAAAAGCAAGAATGTGTTTGTTTGTATGCCTCATGAATAATATAGTAGCTACTTGTGCGCTCAGGGCCCTCGTTTGGTGTAACCCCGCGGGGACACTGAATGGGGATTGTGACAACCTGCAAACGATGTCGGCTAGAATCATTCGTAGTTGGACACTATTATTTTAAAATTACAGGAGCCGTGCCACCGTATTTTAAAACGCATGCATCAGAACAGTTTTATATAGTTTACATAGCATTTTCAAAGTATTTATGTTTGTCTTTTTCATTGAGTAATAAGAAATGATGTTTCTTAATGATTTTATTATAGCTTATTTTTAATCATATTCAAAATTCGAAAATGCGGAGCAAGCTTAAAATATGTGTCCTTATAGACATGATATAAATGATACGGATTATAAAAGAAAAATGTAATTGACTTTAGAAATTTCACAAAATCATTAATTTGACAATAATAGTTACTATATTATACCAATTATTGTAGGTTTATATTTATTAGCCAACGGTACCATATTATTTGCATAATAATAATATTATAATATTGATTTTTTCAAATGTTTTGTTGTGAATACGTAAATTTTGTTACGACGGTAAAAATATAGTAAAGTAAATTCCTTCACCAACAGTAAAAAATATATGGCGATTGTCATAGAACTAAAGAGTAACTTTAATCATCGTTATTGTTGTTAAGTACACATTAGTTTTAGTCAGAACGGGTACATCGTTCAAAAGCTAAGATGTAACAGGACATATTCAAACGTCAACATATGTAACCTGTCGTATTGACGTTATTAAGATTAGTAAGACGATGTTCCATTTGCATCTTGGGATATCTTTAAATATATTGACACTATCGGTGCCGAATCATATCCGCTCACGTGTACACGTGTGAGAATAGCAGCCGTAACGTCAGTACTAGCTACGTTTAATATTAACATTCCACACGGAAAACTATAGATATGACGTGCGTGAAAATATGAATATATTATAATAAATGAATTACATTATACACTCGTTTAGCATTTTTAAATGCACGCCACATTGTATTGAGCGAAAAATTATGTTCTGTAGCATGAATTGTATTGCAATCCCGTTTTCGCTATAACAATGTAGGTATGGAAAAGTTTATGTAAGGGTTAGTATGTGGTTTAATATTCTTATTTCCTAGTACAGTCACGAACGACATGCAGTTACTATAGTTTAACTTGACAATTATATAAACTCTAGGCACTTAAAATGCTTTTACAGAAATGTGTCGGCACTCAAGTCGCAGCGTTGTCTACAATTTGCGTTATGAGGACACTTTTATAGCGCTTCTGGAATAAAAAAGATGCGTTGTTTACGCTTATTACTCGTGCACTTAGTTATTTGAAGAATATTGAATGAGGCTTCATTGGAATAATGTCATCGTGATATAAAGTGACATGAAACAGGATCAGATGAATTGGAAACGCTTAAGGTCAATTTATGAAAAAATTTAATAAAATGGCCTGTTTGTACATCTTGCTGAAGAAACACCTGCATCACTGTTTAAGGAACTGTCACTGGAAGATAATTTTGTAAGAGATCATGTAATAAATAACATAATGGTTATATTTAACAAATTAGAATATAAAATTATGTACACGAGAGGATATTAGTTTGGAGTATAAAAATAAATATCTTGAGATAACACACACGGCCGTCTAATCTTAAAATATTGAGCCTCTACTATGGTGACCACATAACAGATAAACATAAATAATTTTACAAATACTAAATACATACAACAGAACATTTTATATCAACGGCATAATAAAAAACAAATGTAGGTGGAAATCGAACACAAATCCTGTTGCTTACACTCAGAGCTACTAACCATTATACTAAGAGGTCAGGAAATAAATGAAAACAATCGATCCATACCCATTCTAGCTGGTCAGTTATTAAGGCGATGTTACGGGTACTCTGACCGCAGTATACGATGGCGTTCGACCTTCGACGGCGTTAATTCATTATTCAGGTTAAATTAGAACTTGCTTCACCACCGCTACACCGAAATTGCTCCCAAGGGAAACGTTCGTACGGAAACACCTGAATTGTCCCCCTCCCACAGGAAATGTGCTGATTGTAGCCAACTTATAAAACCACTGTATGTGTAGCTGGCACTAACAGTATAATACGTTTGACTTCGTTGATTTAAGATAAAATAGAAGCACTTTAAATGTAGTTATAGTTTCGTGTTTCAGATTTTTGCCTCTTACACTGAGGGTTCAGCAAGGATTATGACTTGCTTTGAAAACTTGCATTACAGAGAGTTCTCTAGAAAGTTCTCAAAGGTATGTGAAATCTTCCAATTTTCACTTTTGAGTACGGTCAGTGTTGTGGACTACGGCCTAACCTCTCCATTCTGAGAAGACTAACGCCCAGCAGTGGGAAAGTAATGATTGAAGATAATAATGAAGAATCGTGTGCCACCACATAACGATATTAAGTGTAAAATTTTATTTTTGAAACTTAAAGGCTTCAAATTGTATTTTGTCTTGATTTCACATTGATTCCCAAAAAAGTTTTTTTTTCATATTTTAATGTGTAGTGATATTTTTGTGTAACTGAGGTACAGAACTGGCATACATTGTTATATATGTGGCATATATATTAAATCCAGCCCATGGATATCTGTGAACCACCGCAACAGTTACAATACCTACGCATTCATTCATTTAGTCCATCGCGGTTATTATATTGATAAAGAAGGGGCCGCCTTTCGACTAAAATTGTAGATGACGTCATAACAGGTGGTATTTTTACATGAGCGATAAATTATTATCGTGGACTGCTTGTAACTAGATAACGTGACGTGCTAAGTCGATGCATTGGAACTATTCCGTTGCCGAATATAAGTTACATACGGTAATTAATGATTAAGAAATTGATTAGGTTTCAATCTTGTTTTAAAATTAAAAGAAATGACCACGATAAAGACAACACAAAATTTCGCAATATTAAAGATCAGAGATACATATTAAGGATAGTAAATTTTTTAAAAATAATTATAATAAAAGCCTAACCTAAATATTCAAAGGGAGCCCGTGCCTATGCGGCATGGTTCCAAGAACATTAGCTGCATTCCCGCGATGAATAGCAATTCAATTCTGTGCGCGAGATATGAGCTAGCCGTCTTGTCACCGGCGGCGTCGATCAAATGTTGGGAAGGTGGGAATACTATAGTTCGACCGGGGAGGTACCACCGCCGCTTTCATAATTCGCCGTAAAGCATTCCTTGTGTTTCGATTGGAGAAGTGGGGTTTCCGGATACTCATTATTGGAGGCGACCATCTCAGTCCTCAAGAGTAGGAACGCATCCGCGTCCATCCTTAAATAGAACTTCTGTTCTATTTGAGATTGGACGTGGTTGTCCATGGGCTGCAATGCTACCACAATCGTAAATATATGAGCACAGTTTAATCGATTTGACGCATTTAAATGCACCCTGTAAACTTACTTCTTCACATTTAGCATTAAAATAGTCACGTATTGCCATCAATGAAGGCTCTTAGCACTGACTGCGGCTTTTATAGATCGAGTCAGCGCTGCGGGAGGCGGCAATAAACAAGAGTTTATTACTCTAGACTGAAGATACGCCACAAATCATTAAAATATTGTATTTTTTAGCATCTGTGTATCATCTACGAATATACACACGTAATGTTCGCCCCAAGTCTTGTAACGCCGACGTTAACACGGCACTTTTGCCTGCCCGTAATATATACAGATTTGTACGTACAACACGAGTGTACAAGACGCAAGCGCGTTGCACCGTGCAATACACATCAGTTTTGTACGCCGCAGGGAAAGTGTTAAACGTAGATATGATGTATACTATCGTAGTGTTAAACCTGACAACGAAATGAGAGAGTACACTTTTTACGACGTGCTATACAATGATACATCCTGGTATCCGTGGAAACTAATTTATTTGGATAATACATTGCTGTTTACCACAGAGGAACTACGACCTTGTTAGGATAACCTTGGAATAAAGCTGAGTGCGCACGCAACCATTTGACGAACTGCTTTGACAACTGCTACGGGTATTTATATATTTACGAGATTCAATCTATATGAAGTTGCAATACTTTTCAGGAAACATAAAAAACGTAAAAATATTATTTGCATTTTACTTCACAAATCTATAAATATAAAAAAAAGATATTGTGTTGACATTAATACAATTGAATTATATTAACAGCGCCATCAAAATTAAATAAGAAAGAAAGCAAAAACAATGTACATACATCGATACAGTTTTCCATTTTTTTAACCTTATTATTTCGTGTACATTGTTTGAAAATTTACAATACCCTTACATGAATTGTTGCAATATTGCTTGATCTAAAACTTGCTCTAACGCTACATGTTTTATTTAAAAATTTAGAATCGATCAAAAATTTAATATGAAATCTTAACAAAATATGTATGTATCTTTGTTATATTGAATAACACTTATCATTAAAAACGGAACTATGATTACAACACATTATCATAGTTCAGTATTTGCGTTTTGTTTTGTATTTTAAGCCCGAGATTATAGTTACACTAACCAATTTTTTTTATGTGAGAAGAGTAGCAAACGAGCATCCAAACCACCTGATAGTAAGCAGTCGCAGGCCATAGACATTCATGTACAATCACAAATATTACTTTAACCCGGCGGTGGTACCTCCTCGGTCGAACTATAGTTCTCCCACCTTTAAAATCAATGGGCCTTAATCAGCTTTGTAATCTATGCGCTTTTACGTACATCCTACACGAGTCGATTAACCGAGCCTCACTGTTGTGTACACTATCAGTATCGATATTTACACTATCATAAATATAAAAGCACTTATAACGATTTGCAAATAGCCTCGCGAGAACTCTTAATTCATGTTCAATATATTTAGATAAGCGTCAAACCTACTTGTTTTACTAATGTATTTGTGTATTTAGTTACAATTTTGCAGGCTTGTTTGATACGTTATATTCGTAGGAAGCAACGGAAATTTGTCATAAAAATCAATTAAAAGTCAATTATTTAAATTGGTTTTAAAGAGAACTGTTAAAAATATACATTTTATTTTATATATTCAGAATGTTAGCGACTACAAAATTAATTAAAGTAACGTACTATGGTAATTTTATTACTTAAATATCGTGGGAATTCTCACATAATATATGACGTTTTCAAACTGTTATCTCACGTGTATTGATCGGGCTTATATCAAAAATACACGTGAATTACGCCGTTTGACAATTTAAGACGTGGTAATGATTACCAACTTTTAATTTTATTTAAGTGCACGGCACATAAAATCGTGTGCAAAAGAATCTGCCACATAAATGCCAAAATATTCTTAATTTAACAAATGTAATTAGTTAAGTGCTCGTTACATTTTGCCTAAGTAATGATAATACAGTTGATTAATTTAACAGCACGCATATTCCATTATGACATTACTAATTCAAATTATCTCCGAATAAGGTACGTATTATAAAATACAGCGAGTACCACAAACCGCGCTGTGACGCAACTCTATGCAAATGTGGGTAATGAAATATTTATGAGAACTCGAAAGTCTAAAAGCAAATGGAATCGGAGAAAAATGCGATATTTGGATTACGCAAATCATCGCAATTTCAATTTATTTAATCCGACTTGATGTCCCAAATGGTAGGAATATCCTAGGAGTTTAAATAAAAGAAAAAACTGGGGCAAGATATTATGTTTAAGAGTAATCGGTTCATTGCCTCATTCCTTATATATATATTTCTTATGTTGAAAAAGTAAGTAAGCAAAAGAACGCGTGGGCCATTTGATTTTATATGGACTCAGGCAAATATGGACATCTACATTCAACATCAAACAGGAGTACCTACAGTCCTGCCTGACGTCATGTACAGATGCGTCGGCACTCCTGACTGATATGGTCGCGTCGCTTGCCTGCAACTGCAACTCTCCGACTGAAACAGAAAGTAATTCTTATTACATGTTATTTGTATTTCATATGTCATGTTAATTGTTACATAATAGTATGTGCTTAATAAAAAAATATCATACAATAGGGATTTGCGAAATGACTACCAGAAATAGCTAGTATTTATTGTTAATTGTTGACAAAATGGTGACAAAGCAATTAATTAGAGGCCCCGAGCGTCGAATCTGTGTATTTACCACCGCGCGGATAAGCGTGGGAGCAGTAATGAAAATTTTGTTACGTTTTCTTATTAAGATTGAAAAATAAATATGTATTAACAAGAAGATAACAAACTCTTGGTTTAATTAATCCAATATTTCTTTCAATTCTTATAACATGTTTATTGTATTTTTGCTTTATATAAAATAGTGTTTTGCATTACGTCGTCGTTTATAAGTGTAGTGGTACTTGGATGGCACTTAAATGGTAGATTAGAATTTATTGACAATTATGTGCAATGGTGTAAAGTATGTTTATGACATTAATCCATATTAATATTATAAATGTGAATGTAAGTTTGTTTAATACGCTTTCACGCTAAAACTACTCAACTAATTATCGTGAAACTTTGTACACATATTCTTAGAAATATGAAAAAGGACATATGATACTTTTAATTAAAAAATAAAAAGAAAAAGAATTTTGGCAGACATGATTGTTTGTCAAAAACTTTAAAAATCTAGCAACTTGAAAACTTTCAAATTAATGTCTTTTGAATATAGCTTCAGCTGTCTTGAATTTTGTATATTTCACATTATTATGTTGTGTCACTTATAAGCAATACTAAAACTATTTATAAATACTAAATACTCAAATTATTACAAATTTTTTGAGGTTAAGTACTAGCTGCGGGTAAAAACTATTAATATATAAAAGATAAATAAAACAATACGTAATAGAATTGATATAACTTATTTTACTTTGAATAAATATAAAGAAAATACGATAAAGGTTGAAAAGTGACTAAAACTGTATCAGAAGACAGCTAAAGGTGCAAAGGTTTAAAGGTGGGAGAACTATAGTTCGACCGGGGAGGTACCAACGCCGCCCTTATAATCCGCCGCGCATAACTTTTGTTTCGGTTGGAGGGGTACGGTTGCCGGCAACACTTTAGAGCAAGGCGAACATCTTAGTCCTCAGGAGTAGCAACGCATCTACGTTTAAGCTCAGATAGGATTTCGGTCGTGTTTGTGGTTGTACGTAGATGTCTATGGGCTGCGACTACTTAACATCAAGTAGTTTGCATGCTCGCTTACTACTCTACTCATATAAAAAAAGCTACATAACTTCTTGCGTACATGTTGAACGATGTAATGCGAGTGATCATAAGAAATCTCGTAAAACATTTAATGCTGGATCGTTGCAAAGCTGGAGACAGTTTGTGACGTTAGTAAAATATATGTAAGATACAATTAAAAGGGTAAAATATTCCTTATACATCCTAAAAGGCGAGGTTAAGCTACATTTAAAAATTGGTATGTATTTCAATTTCGTCACTTAACTTTCCTACGCGATTACTGTATACATACAAACTAATTTTGCTACTCTTGGGACTGCATCTTACACCTTTGTGCGGTTCTGCATACAGATATTACATCACGTGGGGACTAAGATGGTCGCCGATGTGAGTTAACTGGCATCTACACCTTTCCACGAAATCGACAAATTCGACGGTATTGTTTCACCGTCAGAAAAAATGTTACAATGGTATCTCCCCCGTCACCCTCATTTCTAGCAGTTTGAACGCATCTGGGCGTTCGTCACGACAAATTATATTACTATATCGCCTCTAAGTGATCGGTGGAGTTGCTACCTCCTTGGGCATGCACCCGCATGCAGTTGTTCCGTGCAGTGTTTCCGGTCGATCCGTACATGTTCTAATACCAGTAAAACTGTTCGCTTGTTTGCGATTATTCTAACATAAAAAGTAACTCCCTAAAACGTCTGTAGAAAGATTTGGAGTTATGATAATATGACTATAGAATAATTCTAGACCTGCCCACTTGCCAAAATGAATCTAGTCGATATACCCACTATACTCACTCATATATTTTTTATACTAAAATGACATAATTAAACGAAATGTCACGTGGTCTTTCGCAACAAGCAGCATATTCGCGATCAGTACACCTGATTTTCTATTAGACCAATCAAACCGAGCCTATCGTACGACAACTGCTATACAAATGCAATCAGGTAACTTTTTTTACAAACCTGATCATTGAAGTTGTAAAAATAGAAACGATTGCAAGAAGTTGTCATTTGGCTATATCCTTGATTTAGTGTGACGATCGTAAAGGTATTGATGAAGAATGAGGGTGACGAAAGCGCGCCGCTGACCGCACGCGTCAGTAAGCAAGGCGCCGAATTCCAACGCGACATTGCCTACACAGACGTTTAATTGTCGAGAGCAATGCCCTGATACAATGTCCTCGCTTTATTGACGTTACCTTATGGTGTTCGTATTGCGATGATCTCTTACTATTTATTTGCTAACTGTATCCATGACTTCGCCTTTAACTTCATTACAAGTAAACAAGTCTATCGGTATTAAATATATAATAGGTACAGAAATCTTACTCTAAGTGTAATTTAGACCTAAACTTCACCATGTATCATAAATTGTGCCTCAGACTAAAAGCGTGAATCTGTCCGTGAATATTTATGGCAATTTATATACCCATTACTACATTTATCTACACAGTTATGTTTTGAAATGATTTCGATGCGTTTTTACTGGGATATAGAAGGGTTTATAGGACATATCGCAGCCCAGTTATACAGTAAAAATATCTTCTTTCTGTGCGAAAAAAAAGAATTTTACGGTCGGCGCCATGAGCGGAAGGTCTTATTATTTAAAATACGACTGTCAACCATCCATCCATTTCTCGTTCATGACCGACAATAAATAAATTATGCAAAGCAATCAATATGAAAAGAAAGGTCGCGGAAGGTAAGAATGAATAAGTAAGCAAGCGCTCGTTTGCCGTGCGACACAATTTTGATAATTACCCGATCGTCGCGATTGTATTGATTTATGAAGGGTTTCGTGCCGTGGAATAATTGTCGCTTAATAAGATATTTATGATTCTTCACGACCTATTTTCACGATATTCTGTTTATTGTTTCGCAATAATCATGTCACTATTCAATATTTGTCGGACTCTTTAATTTGATATTATGTTGCATTTTTACATTTGAAAATAGTAATCATTCTATTATAGAATTTTCGTTATTAATTTTAGCTGTTTATAATAAAAAAACATCTTATGTTTCAGTTTCGTACGTACAAAGTACAGTCTCAGGTGGGATTTTACTCATGTTTGTGATTATACATGGATGTCTACGGGCTACGACTACTTACCATCAGATGGTTTGCATGCTCGTTTGCTACTCTTCTCACATAAAAAAAACCAGAATGCCATTTGGCTGGTTCTACGTATGTCAATTGTCTGTCTTGTAAGCTGTGTGCACACAATTTGAGACATCTGCAAACGGTTTGCGTCAGTGGCTCTGCAAGGCCGCCCTCGTTTATTGCACTTTCTGTGCGTGATCTGTACATAAAAGAACAGATTACTGCATCAGATCCCTGTTTGTTTATACCTATCAGCCTTATGTAAGCCTCTTGTTCACAAGTCTCAAGGTTTTCGTACATTGAGTTTCACGGGAATCTTGCACGACATTTATAGTCGCTTCTAACTTTCTATTTCTAATATCATATGTTTTCGAAATCAATTCTCATGTTAATGTGTGATGCGATTTGATTTGAAACTTTTTGTTTAGCTCCTCTTTTTATATATTTTAGCCTGACGAAAAGGCACACGTGTCACCTGATGGAAAGCAGAGTGTAAAATGTGGTTTCCATGCTCGTTTACTTCTCTTCTCACATAAAAAAGTTAACACTAGATAGATATATTTTGTACACGTATCGCTAAGTTGGCAAGATTTATTGTATAGTATTCGTACCCGGTCGACAGTAAATCAAATAATATTGTAGGAATGTCATCGAAAGGCCTTCAAACGTGTGGCGGTCTGGGTATAGGTTTTCTGTCGCAAAAGCTTTTCTCAGCTGTGATTTAAAATGTATTGCTTCACATGTACGCAATTAATAGGAAAGCAGTATTCAAGTATTATAGATAAGTAAGGCTTAAGTTATGCGTGCACGTCGGGATGTCTTTATTACGTAAATTTACGTTTTTCAATTAAATTTAGGGAAATTTGTAAATTGAATCAATTATGCGATAAAAAACAATGATAAATAAGTACCTATTTGTTTGCAATGTTTTTATTTATATCATTTGTACTGTGCATAAATCTATTTATTTAAGAATATAACGGTCCTTTTATCTACGTTCGAATGGGAAAATATCATCGTTGCACGCATTTTTACGTGTGAACATTTATTTTTTGTTGTGGTAAAAATTGTGGTTTTTGGCTCACATCTATGTATAATCGAATTCAGGTGGGAGAAACGTCTTTTGTTTAAAATTCCCTAAAATACACATGCGTTTGACAATGCATTTTTGCAAATTTTAGATATCGGCCAGGTAGCCTGCTAAAAGGTTCTGTTAGACACTAGCGACCCCGCACAGCTTCTCTCGCGTAATAGAGTTTATATTTACTTACATTATTTGTCTTTCATATATGCATCCAGTCATTACCTAGTTGCAAAAACTAACAATTAAAACATCTATTTCGAACGACGACTGAATGACTATATTTAATTTAACAATTGAATTGCAAGAAAAACCTCACCTTATTATGCACCAAAACCTTCCTTAGGAATCACTCTACGAGTTGTTGAAAACTGTGAGAATATCCCTCCAGTACTTTTTGAGTTTATCGCGAACAGACAGACGCAACGGGGGACTTTATTTTATAATATGTTTAAATTAT
Organism: Phocides pigmalion okeechobee; assembly: GCA_018251015.1. Lineage (NCBI taxonomy): Eukaryota > Metazoa > Arthropoda > Insecta > Lepidoptera > Hesperiidae > Phocides > Phocides pigmalion. The sequence goes on along the minus strand of DWON01005169.1, from coordinate 3,128 downwards.
ATTACGCCTATGTATTTCGTAATATTAAGGTTTAAGAAGATTTAAAACATAAATAAAAAACCTTACGACGACAATAATGTCTTCTCGAATAAATAAGGAAAAACAACCTATTATCTTTATATTGTGTCCTGATAACGGATATACAGTTCGTCGCTTCTGCCAAGCTAATGAAACGTGGATCAAGAACAGAGGTATATCAGGAAATAGGTATGTCAGTCGCAAACTCAATATTCCTAGCATATTCCATGTCATCTGCGAACACGAGTCAATGTTTATGTAGTCGTATGTTGCCAATATGTTGGGTATCAAGACATTTTTTTCAGTGTTATATTACATATTGATTTTCATTTGTAAATATTTTCCTCCTGAACGAATTGTACATTATTGCGTCACTTAAACGGTATTAAGCTATAGTTGGACTCCACAGATTACGCTGTTATCGAGATTTAAAATATTTTTTATTTTTCCAATATTTTTTTACATCGGTCCTATTCCTCACATAAATACTCCTCGCATAAAATCTCAAATATTAATCTTCCACTATTAAATATTTTTTATTTCATCACCTTTACATTACTAGTCTTCTTTTGTAGTTACTCCTATTTCAGTATAACATGGTGGAAACATGTCTACCAAAATTCAGAAGCGCATACTGTCAATGTAATTATCTCCGTAACATCATAAATCAGTCCAATTTACGAATATGTCTGTGAGCTAAGCTTATCTATTTTGTTTATGCCAGCTAGCGTCGGGGCACTGAGGCGTGTTATTGGAGTAATTTGTGTTTTGGCGTCAGATTTGAAATATCTGCTCAAACTGTTTAGTCTAATAACATAATTATAATTACACAGTTAATAGATCTTCTTGCTATCTCTCGTTACGTAACACGGTTGTCTAAAGATGGACGAACTGTAAAGCAATTTATAGCAAATTTAATCTTAGAGTTAATAGGCTACTTGCAGTCGTAAACATTTTACTGTTTATAGATAACAATACTACGGCACCCTATGTTATCGTATGTCACATAGCACAGTTAGTGTCATTTTAGCTATTTTATTTATAGATAAAAAGTTCTGAACGTATTTTCCTTCTAACATGTAATCTTAAACTCGGTAAAGCTTGTACATAATGTCCTAAATACATACTTAAGCAGATAATTTTACTCCAAGACATTGCTTGAACGAGCTTATATTTCTTCTGGGTTATTCGGACCCATAATTTCCGGCTTAATAGTCAGGATCATCACCACTAGACCCAGAAGTCAGTAATGTTAAGTAGCTGCAATTCACACGGTTTCAGAGTCTTCAAGTTTATTATAATGGTGTTTTTGTACCAACATGAATGTAATAAAAGAGTATTCCCTAATGACAGGAAAAATAAACAAAATCACCCGTTCCTGCAGGAGATAGGTTAGACCTAAATAAAGGTAGCTAAAGTAAATCACGAAAGCCCCATATTGAATCATCTATTATTCTTTCGCTTAGTCACTCGCGGAAAATGATAGATTGCTGATGGAAAACTTATTGGAAAATATATTTTCCGAAAATGTTTTAGATATTTTATTTACTCGTCCTCTCGTAAAAGGTTAAACTAAATCAATTTTAATAGATTCCGGGTTAAGGGTTAAGTAAATACATCGGTTTGCTGATCGAAATCGTTTCTAAGATTGTTTTACTAAATAAACTTTGTGAATTGTTTCTCTTGTATTTTCATTACAAATATGTTTAGTATCTATACTGAATATTTATTGAATTCTGTACCAATATCATAAAGATGAATATATTTATAATTTTTTTTTTATTTCATTGTCGTTTTAATGCGCTACTTTGAAAGTACCAATTAGATTTGAAATAATGTGTGTATGACGTATCATTTATTGTAAGGAGTCCTGAGAATTGTTACGTGAATTTATTTTACGTAAATCGTCTTGAGAATTGTAACGTGAAGTTACTTTACATAAACAGTCTTGAGAATTATAACGTGAATTTACGTAAAGTAACGTCGCTATATACCATATAAAGTTTAGTTAAGGAAAGATGCGCATACGGGTACATGGTGTAGCAATTTTAATATGTGAAAAAGCAGAGCAGGTTAGTTTCACAATATAACGAATAATTATTTCATTTCAACGAGAAACATTAAATATTGCATTGGGGTAAGACCACTCATGTCATATAGAAGCAAACAACGGCAAAACTCTCTACTCTTTATTTGTTTGTTTTGGTTTATCTACATACACTATTATAAAAATAATAAGAAAGTTATATTTTTATTTTGTATTTAAATATTAATTTGAAAGGTGGGAGAACTATAGTTCGATCGGGGAGGTACCACCGCCGCCCTCATAACTCGCCGTAAAGCATTACTTGTGTTTCGGTTGGAGAGGTGCGGTTACCGGCTACACTTTGAAGCTAGGCAACCATTTTAGTCCTCGGGAGTAGCAACGCATTTACATTTAGGCTCAGATATGATTTCGGTCGTGTTTGTGATTGTTCGTGGATGTCTTTGGGCTGCGACTACTTAAAATAGTGTGGTTTGCGTGCTCATTTGCTATTTTTCTCGCATAAAAAAAGAAAATCGATATATTTTTCTATAAGCCTGAATTTCCATGTTTCACATCTGCCGCGTCTCTTGCGACGACATCACTTATTTTTGTATTCGTACACAAATGAAACGCCCTGATTCTGAAGCATGCGATGTTTATCAAACATCTGTGTACTGTAACAACTGTGAAATTATGTAGGTCACTCAGTATCATTACAGTAAATGACGAACATACGCTACCGTCAACCATGCAACCTGAACAGCGATCCGTCGCTTGGTTATCTGCCAATTGATCGTTCGTGTGTGAAAATTTCCATAACACATTATCAATTATGATATTAGACTAAGCTAGACTGTATAAAGTGAGTGGTAATTTTCATACTTTCCAAACTTAAACACAGAATTTATGGATGATCAATCTTTAGAATGCTGGATATTCCTCCTTATAACTATCTAACTTCGTAATGAAATACATCTCTTAGAAGTCTGTTATGACATCCTCGTGAAGAGATAAGAGTGCCACTCGATAACATTTTATACATTATATTTTAAAGGAACTTATTTAAAGGTGGTAGAGCCGTTAT
>DWON01005168.1:0-15249 GCA_018251015.1 Phocides pigmalion okeechobee | reverse complement strand
CATCTAATTCCTCAGGAGTAGCAACGTATCTACGTTCGAGCTCAGACAGGATTTCAGTCGTGTTTGTGGTTGTAAGTGGATGTCTATGGGCTGTGACTACTTAACATTAAGCGGTATGCATGCTCTTTTGCTACTCTTCTCATATAAAAAAAATATATTCTTTTTACCAGTTTACTGCCATACGTCAATCATCCGTCTTCAGAAGTAGCAAGGTTTCTGAAATAGATTTTGCTGAGACCTTCCTCAGGAATCACTCTACCTGTTGTTAAAAACTGTGTGAAAATCCGTCCAGTACGTTTTGAGTTTATCATAAATAGACAGACAGACGCGACTGGGATTTTGTTTTATAATATATAGAGATAATTCAGACATTAATACCCGGAAAATACGTCCGTTGTTCAAATGAATAGCCAGTCAAAATTGTAGAGTTCCATGTTGTAACGTTGGATCGTAGAGCAGTGGGAACAATTAGCGCTGGTCGTGTTATCGGCTCTCATATTAGCGACGGGCTTTCACGCGGGTCAACGACCACCAGATGTCGTATGCTGATATTCAGGGTTGCCTCTAGAGAAAAACGTTTTTATAATTATTTGCTTAAAATAAAGTTTTACAGTACACAATATGTATAAATAGCGAGTGCGCGCGCGCCCACTCGTCTCTGTGTGTGTGTATGTGTGTATTTGTGTCTGTGTGTGAGAGAGAGACACACGTGCGTACTGAATGCTAAGAAGTCTAAGAATAAGAAAGATATTTTCAAATGTTACCAGGTAACGGATACACAAGATTAACGATTTTTATTTGCCGAAATTTCGAACCACTTGCATTGCACGTGGTCAATATATTCGGTCGGATATTATATTTAATTTAATATAAAATACTTCGTACATAGTACATCCCTATTACGTTATTCGTGGTGGAAAATCTAATGTTGAAATGCATCGGTATTGTAGTTGCATAATTTTTAGACTTTACCTTAAAATACATTTATAATAAACATTAAAATATTGACAACCCTAATTCCTTGTTATGATAACATTTTATATTTTACGCTATTTGAAATATAATAATAACTTTTTGTAACTTACGTTGTTATATTATAAGAAAAGTCAACTGAATTTGGATATTTGTATACACACAAGACCCGTTAAGTCTATTTCAGTGTGTAACTAAAAGTGTAATCGACATCAATATTTGCAAAAATGATATCGTGGCAAAATATGTATGAGACTCTTGTATTATTTTAAAATGGTTGCAGATGCCTCTATGTGGCACTAATTTCTTATCATTCGGTGGAGTACATGTTCATTCACTTCATTTTAATCAAATAAATGGATGAATTGTCACTGTCCCTGATTTATTTATTTATATGGCCATCCGTTGGTCCATTTCGTCCGTCCATTTTTCTGTCTGTCCAAAAATCCATCAATTCATTCATTCATTCATCCCTCCGCGTGTGCAATTATCTAACCATTCATCCATCTAACTATTCATCCATCCAATCATTCCTGAATTCATTCGTTCACAACATCTGTATTCATTTGGTCATAACACCTGTGTTATAACTATACATTCATTCATTCATTAATTATATTTGCTGACCAAATCAACGTAATCAATAAAAACAACGTTAAAATCATATAAGAAAAATGGTTGGCTAAAGGCATACTAATTACACTAGAGAATATTATCTGAGTATAAAGTTGTCGGAGGCTAGTAAAGGCCCTACCCCGTCAATGAAAGTAAACATTTCGGTCTCACTAAACTGGAAATAAAGCGGTTTAGCGTCGACGGTAGAGTTCTATGTAATCCTCGTCTGAGTTAGCGCGCAATAATATGATAGATTTAATTTACGTTCAAAAAGAAACTGTAAGAATGAACTTTGGATAGATGCCATTAAATAACAAAAATATTCTTATTTTATGATTATGATTTGTGACAGAACTATGACATGCAGGGAGGGATTATCACTGCTTTTATAATTTTTTTAAAGCAATTCCTGTATTTCCGTTGGAGAAATGCAGTCGCGGGCTACACTTAAAGTGAGATGGATATCTTTAATGTCAGAATTACTAACTAAGTTAGGTATTACCACCGATAGAACAGTTCTGTTTGCAATAAAAAAAATGTTAATCATGTGTACCCGGTACATAGTAAAATCTATAAATTCCGCTATGATATAACTTTAAAGTCATGTGTTTAAACTCATTAATTATGTTTGGAACCTAATGAGGATGATCCATGAGCTATAGTGACGATTTAACAGGTAACTTGTTCATTTGCTGCTCTTCTAACATAAAAACATCTATCAAATGGACTGCGTCATTTACTGCGTCCTCCACTGAAACGTATTGGATAATTAAGACAAGTGAAGTCAACGCACATAAAAAGCGACGAATGTGCTCGAAAAGTTAATATAACGCTTCAATGGGACTATGCGGCGTCGGCGAGTCTGCAGGACTTTCTCCGGCCCTCCCCGCGCCTCCTCCCCTTCCCTCGTCCCCTTCCCCCGGCCCCCCGCAACCCTGTGATCCCCTGTCTCGCGCCCGACACGCCGCCGTATCGAGATTACGCGCGGTGATAGACATTGAATAATCTATATTGCGGTGCAATTGATGTCTAAAAAACGATGTTTGAAAGCTAGTAGCTGGCTCGATCGTTTGTTTGTTTGTTGGTAACGAGCGGCTAGCGTCTGGCTTGTTATGCACTCCGTTGTGCGGGTTTCAGACTCTGTCATGACATAACATTGAAGCAAATTTTATGTTTTTTTTGTTGAAATGTTCAGTACATCTGATGTTCAATTATCCCAGGAGCCTGTGGATATCTACATCAAAGAACATTAAAATCCTGCTTAACAACCTATACAAATGAATCGCATATATAAAAATGGTCGCCTCGCTTGTTAGGATACACGGCTACTGCACCTCTACAATTTAACACCTCTATAATTTAAAATAGATTCTTTACAGAATTCTTTTTTAGAGCGTCAGTATATTACTACCGACTCGTAAGGTGTATTGATTTGGACAAGAGGTGGCTAAAAGAACCCAAGTCTGGTCGAGTTGGTCCTTAGGAGTAGCAACGCTCAGATAGACTTTCAGTCCTGTTTGAGACTGGATACAACTGCCTTTGGGTTACTGCGACTACTTAAAATCAAGTTGTCTCGATGTGAGTTTCTTACTCTACCAAAATAAAAAACAAATCGTGTTGAGTTCGGGTGTTCCGCAGTAAATAACTAAAACAGGCTTTCTTCATAACCTCGTGCTTGGAGTTCCTAGGCATAGGAACCATGGATATATACAAAGAAATTAAGAAAATACCCAGACCCATAACTGAATCAATTTCAGCATATAGATGTTTATCTGTTATGTTAGGTTTATCGCAACTAAAATTTCTCCTTATATCGATGAGTACCCAATCGTTATTTGATCAACAAGCAAGACGTATCGGAAACATTGCGGTTCTAAAACATTGGTAGTAAAGAGTAAATATTATTTTGTTTTACAAATTAATTTGTTTCTCATAAGCTCTAAACGACGCGTTGATGTCGTTGATTAGAACTAAATTTACGGTGCAAAAGACTTCAACGCCCGCTGTTCTCATTTTTTTAATGGGAGCTTCTGTGCTGCAAACGAGCATATCTTACAAAGAATTTTTTTTATTATTATAACTTTATTTACATTTAAATTACAATGATGAAAATCTTAAAGCCTAACTTAAACAATCTAAAGGGAGAACATGCCCATGCGGCATGATTCTAAGAATTAAAACAAATGTTATATGTATTGCCTTAACAAATTTTCTTAATAATAGTTTTTCTCAAAAACCTTTGAGATATCGTAATTATTTTTTAGCAACGGCATTTTTTATCACATAGGAGTATCAAAGGTGGGAGAACTATAGTTCGACCGGGGAGGTTTCGACCGGGGAGGTACCACCGCCACCCTTATAATCCGCCGTAAAGCGTTACTTGTACTTGCGCTACACTTTAAAGCGAAGCGACCATCTTAGTCCTCAGGAGTGGCAACGTTTCTACGTTCGAGCTTAGATAGGATCTCAGTAGTGTTTGTGGTTCTACGTGGATGTCTATGGGCTGCATTGCTTAACATCAGGTGGTTCGCAAGCTCGTTTTCTACTCTTATTATATAAAAATAATATGTTAATTAACGGCGGCAACATTTCTATCACAAAGATGGTCATCTCGCTTGTAAGTAGGAACCAAGAATTCCTATTAAATGGCGTAATTATAAAATATAAATGATGATACAATCGTCAATCTGGCATCGATTATCACCTAAACCGTATCGTTGGCTGCGCAGGCGCATATGTAACGGCGCGCGCACCGTTACCCCGCCCCATATACCGCGGCTAACTTCCTATCATACGATTGTTTGATTACAACCATTGATCGCTTGGCGATAGCTAAAGGAATGTAGGTGACTCGTAAATTATTGTAATACGTTGTTATACTTGGCAAAGTTTTTTGGCGAAGAATGCAGGTTAACATTGGATTTAATTTATCTTTACATATATCTCTTCTGTGTGTATATACGTCATTGAACTTCTCCTTAACGGCTGGATTTTAAAATATCCTTGTGTGTCTTCAGATGGATCCGAGAATGGTAACGTGACTTTAGAAGGGCCAGGCATAGATTCCGCAATACAGTGAATTGGAGATTTTTGTGCAGGACAACGTTTGCTGGGTCCACTAGTCTCTATACAAAAGAGTAACGTAACTGACAGACATAAATCAACGCATAATCGAACCAGCTGAATCTAGAATCCTGAAATTTTGCAGATAGGTTACTTATGGAGTGTATTTCCGTACTAAGATAGGAATTTTGGACATTTCCACCTCTAAGGGGGTATAATAAAACTTGAAAGTATGTAAGGGGGTTTAATAAAATTTGTATGAATTTTTGACTCATTTTAAAGATTTATTTTGAAATAGACATACAGAGTAAAAAATAACTTGAAGATTAATTGGAATGTATTGCATTATCAACATCTGCGCGGGCCAACCATGTTATGAAAAAACATAATACATATCATATTAAATTTAGTATATCTGTTTGACTGTAATATAATGTATTTATATTACCTAAACATAGTTCATAAAATAATGTCGACCAGAAAACAAGATAGAGTAGAAAGCCATAAATATTCTTGAAGATTGAAATATTTAAATATGGATAAAATTTTAAACTATTTTTATCGTAAAAAGTAAAAACCGACAGTTATTTTCGACTACTCTCAATTATTACCAAATTACCGTTAGTATTGATTGATATTTGTTTTAAACTCTCACTTTTATTTTTTACTTATATTCTTTAATATTTTTCAATAATTTTCAAACTGGTGTTAATTTCAAGCCATTACTGTTCTCTTAAAAGCAGGTTTAGTTATAATTGGAAGAATTAAGCCATAGTCCATCATGTCAGCTAAGTATGGACGAGTAGACTTCACGCTAACACTTTTATTGAGAACTCTTAGCCATACAGGTTCCCTCGTGATGTTTTCCTTCACCGTTAAAGAAGGGATAGTTATGAAATGTATTAAAAATATTTACAACGATGAACATTTTCAAACCAATTATAATAAAAGCCTAACCACTTTAACTAACTTTAACCTTTGCAACACATTGTGGCGCAGAATGCTTCAATCCTGCCGAGTGTCGGAGAAACATATGTACCACGCAAGGGGACATAAAAAGGTTCAGAGTTAAATATTACTATACCTTTCTTATAGTATCCATTACATTTATGTGTATGCGGTAAAATACGATACAAGTTTCAATTTTAAAACCAATTTCAATATTTCTTTTGGGTTTAATACGTTAGTTTGCATGTCCTAATAGATAAGATTCCGGCTTAGCACTAGAAGAACTGTGGTATCCCAATCCTTGATTTTCAGTTTTGTACCTATTAGAAATAAATTATCCCTTAAGGCTGAAGAAAAAGACAAACGGCGCAAATATGTCGTATTTCAAACAATTTGTAATACGTTTGATCGACGCCGCTGTTCACAAGAGGGCTGGTTCTCGCGCAGAGAATTGCGATTGCTATTCAACGCGGGAATGCAGCTAGCGTTCTTGGAACCATGTCGCATGGACTCGGACTCCCTTTAGATCGTTAAGGCTAGGCTTTTAATATAATTAGTTTTGAGATTTTCATCCTTGAAAATAGAAAACAATCTAAAAATATAATTTAACAGTAATTTTAAGCGCCGACTTCAAAATAATCAAGCAACATTACACAATTATTTCTTACTTTACAGTATTTTAGAATTATTATTTGCAAAATAAAATATTAACGTGTTAATTATCTAGTACAATATCGTTATTAAAACACTAATTTACAAGCAAAAAGCAATTCTCGAGTGTTGATACTGAAATATGTATGCTTTCTAAACACCAGTGCAGATTATTACACATATTGTGCTGTTTAGAAAGTAAAAATACAGACGGTCAGTATGTGCGGTAAACCACAGAAGAGATACGATCGTGTCCGGACCTACATTTTACAGCATCTCATTTAACACTTTGACTGCGGCGCCCAAATACTACATCGTGTCAGCGTTCCGGGAGGCGGCACTAAACTGGAACACATTTGTCTAGACTAAAGATACGCAGACAATTTACAGGAATATTATACTTTTTAGCATCCGTGTATCACCTACGCATACACAGACGTAATGGCCGCCCCCAGTCTTGTAGCGCCGATTTACAACACCGGTGTGTATAATAGCAGCAAAATACACAGAAGTGTTATACGCCGCAGGGAAAGTGTTAAGACGTCTGCTGTTGTAGCTTTTAATTGTTAATTATAACTAGTCTCTACGTCTCTAACATCAACTACAACAATTAATGTGTAGCTTTCCAAAAATGATTTGAATTTTTTTAGGGCTCGTTCTAAATTATTTTTACTCTATCTATGTCTATGTCTACTATCTATGTCTGTTATTATTATAGAAGAATAGCAAACGAGCGTGTGTACGACCTGATCCGCTGCAGTTTCGCCGTGACCACTAACCATGCAATTGATTCGAAATATCGGCAATCGAAAATCGTCAATCGTGTGTATCCGGCACATATTATAACGTAAAAATTCTATATATTTATAGTTTAAAACCACATGTATCAGCTAATGTTTGGAAGTCGCTGCAGCCCAGAGACATTTACATCGAACCTCGAATAGAACTGAAGTCTTGTCGGAGGCTATACGTAGATGCGTTTCTTCTCCTGAGGACTCGATGGTCGCCTCGCTTATAAGTGTAGCCGACAAACACTTTATTTTTTAATTTATTTTAAAGTTAGTTTATTATTATATTTCTTCCACGGATCAACTGACAATGACGTAGCAATCAAGCATGCAGTCCATCCCATGGTAAGTGGTCGCAGCGCATTCTGATCTCTCTATATAGAACAGAAGTTGCGACTGAGGTAGATAACAGATGCGTTTCTATACCCAAGGTCTCAGAATATCATCTTATATTTAGGGAACCAGCAACCACACCTTACCAACGAGATGGAAGATTAAAATTATTTTTAGGGCGCGTTGAAGGGTGTGATAATCGCGGTATTTTTTTCTGAATAGCTTTTAAAATTATACAAAAAACTATTAATTACACTTGGGATTAATTACTAGTTGACTCCAATCGGATATAGAACTCGGAACTTTCACGTAACCTTTATGCGTGAACAGTAGAGTTATAGGACTCTACAAGTAACATCAAATCAGAATTTTTTCATGTAGGTCTTAGGGGTACTTACCAATATCGGTATAACTATATTTGTCTGACTCTTATTTATTTTATTGACATGTTATGTCATTAAAGATACCAAGAAACTTAGAGAGTGTTTTTTTAAGTTTATAATTGCGTTTTTCTACAGTTCCTAAGGCATAGTAGCGCGTCTAAAAAAAGCCTTAATTTTCAAGAGACCCAACAATTGTTCCAATTTTTTTTTTAATAAGTATATATGTGGAAACAAAATTCTTGATTAGTTAATTAAAATATGACAAATAAAATTGTACATACAGACAATAAATAAACTATTTCTGATTTCAAATGTGTGTACATGACGCTGTCTTCAGAAATAGCAATGCATCGTTTGATATTTGATAGGATATCAGTCCTGTTTTAGTTTGGACATGGATACCCATGAGCCCCACTTAACGAGCCAAAGAGGCTACAAACCCTTTACTATTAAGGAAACACTAAAGACATTAATTTCTACATTTGTTAAAATTTAGGTTCCCTCGAAATTATACTAAAATTTAAAGAGACTAAATAAGTCTGATTGAGTTTTACTTAACATACTATAATTTTTTTCATAATTTCCTTAAAATTAGGTTCCCTAAAATTTTGAAAAAATTAAAGAGTATGGATAACTTTGAATGAAATAACAGAATAATAACATATTTTTGTTTACAGGTCCCTGTAGTCAGAACCTATATTATTTTTCTCTTTATTAATTTAATATTTGTCACATACGACCATTATTGTCTTTACATTGAGCTCTACAGATTCGAATGAGATGTTTACAAGACGTGCTAATTGCCGACAAACGCAACATATCTATCGGCTAGCGGTTTCAAATTCCTCATCAGAAGTAAGCTAGTCTCCTGTCGTTGACTGACCTGAGAGGAAGGAGCTGGCGAAGGAGTCGTCCTGGGCGCGGGCCGAAGCCACCAGCAGCAGGGCGATGGCGAGGGTCACGGTCATGGCGCACTGGTAATCACTGGCACTGTCAGGCTCTGCGCATAGCGCCGTCCACTCGCCGAGTCGCGTGGGACCTCACTAACTAGTGAAATAAGAAAGGTGCGGGAACACAGATTTGTAGATTGTTATCACGCAGAGGTGACTCTGGTTTTACGTTGATGCCTTTATGTAAAGTACCACGACATATCGCTTGTCCGGAAGAATACAGTATCATGTGAAAATTTGGCACTAACTGAATTATTATTAATGATACAGTTCGACTAAAAAAGTACGTTGAAAACTTTAATCGCTTCTCCTGAAAAAGTACGTTTTTAGAGTTAATACAGTATTCTTGCGGACAAGCGATATCATGTAGTGCCATACAATAGAACCTGTAGAGTTCTGGGAAACATGATTCAACTCTTGACATTTGCATTATAAATAATCAGTTTTTAAATGACATGAACAATAGAATTAATGTTTACTGCTTAAAATAATGAATTATTAAATTGTTGGACTTGTATAGCTGTATGCTATAGTTACATTTTTCACGCCAGTTAAGGCGGAATACAGAGCGCTATAAAAACTCTACGGAGGGCTTTCGTCAAATATTTATTTTTTACAGGTTCAGAAAGTCGGTAACCATACCGACACCGATTATGAGATGATTGTCTTATCGTTCTGAAGTAGCAACGTATTTATTATTGATTTTATATGAGGCTCCAATCCAATGTGGGGCTGGATACCGATTTCCACGTGATGTTTTTACCATTTACCATCAAGATAATGGTGCAGGTGGAAGCAATACGGTAGAGATCTCTACCTATAAGTCGGACCCAGATATTGGTTGTAGGGAAAAGTCCGTTTTCAAATGTGGAACACAAGGGCAATTTAAATTTACTTCCTCACAACTCTAAACATGAGTTTTTAACTATATTCAATTTAAAATAATAAACTTCATTTGATTAGACAAAAAATCTGTCAGATTTTTTCGCTGCATCTTTTCTTAAGGGATATATTTTAGATAACTAGTCCTTGAAAAAATCTTTAAAACACTTATATTGCACATAATTATTTAGATTTCGTTTCATTGATTACCACAGCCTCGTTGCTTGTAGGCACAAAACATAACATTGGGTCCGTATCATACTCTATGTCCCTCGGCCGTTTAACGGCAATCGGTTCGCGGTGGGCTTCTAAACAACTGTTCATTACGAGGCACCTTCCTCCGGTGAATGAAACCATTGGTGTCACAATCTGCCCTAGTGCCTTACTCATCGAATGCCCAGCGTTGCTTAAATAACGCTCTTGAAAAGTTAACTCAGTTAATAGTAGGCATGTGTAGGCACATAAGAAGTGATACTTTTTAGGCAAAATTAGTAAAACTTATTCCAATGGAATCAAATCAAAATATTTTTATTTCAAATAGTTTTTTTTTATATGAGAAGATTAGCAAACTAGTATGCAAACCACCTGATGTTAAGTAGTCGCAACCCATAGACAACCACAAACAAGACCGAAATCTTATCTAAGCTCGAAACTAGATACGTTGCTACTATTGAGGACTGACAAGGTCGCCTTGCTTTAAAGTGTAGCCGACAATCGCTCCTCTCCAACCAAAACATAAGTAATACTTTACGGCGGATTATGAGGGCGGCGGTGATAGCTCCCCGGTCGAACTGAAGCTCTCCCACCTTTATTATAGAATCTAATGTAACAAGATAATCAAGTTCGGGCTTCAAACAGGTCCGGGCGGTTGAGAGGCCAGCTGTTTGATCTGTCATCATTTTCACCGTAAAGTCTATATGCCATTCAGTTAGCGAATTTAAAATAACGGTGTTTGAATTAACACTAAATTTTACCACGTAACTACGATGGCGGGGCGTCCTCCGACACAGCAGCTTAGTCGAGAGCACGAGTCATGCAAGTGGCTTGAAATATAGACAAATAAAATATCGATAATTTTGAATACCCGTTACATAGTAAAGTGTATAATTTCCGCGGTGATATTAGTTTAAAATCATGTAACACTAAAAGTTACAACGTAAAATCGACAAATATTATTTTGGTTAGAATCCCTTGTTTTTCTAAATCGAGTATCAAACGCGTGCTGGCTACTTAAAGTCCTGGAGAACTGCTACATGCTGGTCCCCTCACGATGTTTTCCCTACCATTATACGAAATTCTATTCTACGAGCACATAATAACCTTAATAATTCTATTCTTATTTATTTATTTACGTAAATGAACAGATTATTTCAACAAACTTTATAAAGAAAAAAACATCATTAAAATTTTAAACAAAATTATAATTATAATAATCATAAAAGTAGATTGTTGTCCCCAAGATGATTTCCCAGGAAACTGGCAACATTAACTCCTTGGATAGCTAAGTTTATTCCCTGGCCGAGGTGATGTCAACGCTCTGGTCATTCGTTGAGTCAAATTGTTTATCAAATACTAGTGTTAACTCGCGACATTGTCTTCGAAATTTTAGCTTAGGCGCTTGGTATTAACTGTACAGCGATACGTATATTAAAAAGGATAGTTTTAAAAGACTGAATTTTAAAAGATATCTTGTCTTTAAATATTTGTGGTCATTACTCAGTTCAAATATAATACAGCGTGATAATATATAGCTATAACGAGACCAGAGGTACAGACTCTGTGTACAAAATTTGAGGGAAATAAAATTAGTAGTTTTTGGGTTAAAGGAACAACTAAATAAACAAACAATGTTTTTCATTTATATAATGGTAGAGATGTGTGTCTGTATCTCAGCGATGAGGATCACAACAAAACAACGCCATCGGGTAACGGTGCCAGGCAGGCTGACCTGAGCTCGCTGCAACAGAGATTAAGAGGTATTCAGAGGTTTGGATAGGAAGGTTAGTGTATTTTTATTACTCTTTGACTGCGGCGCATTAGATCGAGTCAGAATTGCGTGAGGCGGTATTGAATTGGAGCTGTATTCTCTAGACTGAAGTTTTTTACGAGAGAAGAGTAGCGAACGAGCATACAAGCCACCTGATGTTAAATAGTCGCAGCCCATAGACATCCACGTACAATTTCAAACACGACTGAAACCCTATCTGAGCTCGAACGTAGATACGTTGCTACTCCTGAGGATTAAGATGGTCGCGCGCTTCAAAGTGTAGCTGGCAACCGCAATATCCTGGTGGCTTCCGATAATGTGTGGTTGCCGGATACACATTATTGGAGGCGACCATCTTAGTCCTCAGGAGTAGGAACGCATCCGCATCCATCCTTAAATAGAACTTCTTGAGATCGGACGTGGTTGTCTATGGGCTGCAGTGTCCACTTAACGTCAGGTGGCCTGCATGCCCGTTTCTTACTCTTCCACAAAAAAAAAGGTAGCAGAACTACGATTTAACCATTGCCGCCCTCACTATTTGCACTAAAGAATTACTTGTTGGTCTGAGAGTCGCGGTTGCTGGCTACTTACTTGTATACTTACAAGTGACGACCATCTCAGTCCTCGGGAATGGCTACGCACCTAAGCACGATGTCAGGTCCATCTAATGTTAAACTTTATCGCCATGGACATTTGTAATGAACTGTATTAAAAACAGAAGTAACATCTAACATCAATACATACGTTGTTACTCTTAAAGATTAAGATGGGTAATATAAGTCATTTTTAGTGAGCCGGAAGTCACACCTTTTTTGGGGGAGGTGGTTACAATACACCACAATTTTCGTGTAGCAACGCATCTACGTAAGACCTGACATAGGTTTTAAGTTATGTCTGAAGTTGAATATGGATGTCGCTCGGAAAACGTCAACCGTGTTTGAAGTTGAACATGGATGCCGTTCAGAGCACGTGAGGCATGTTTGACATTTGACATCAATGCCGCTCAAAGCATGTTAACCACTTTTAAAGTTGGACGAGAATGCCGTTTAGAGGTCGTCAGCCGTATTTGAAGTTGGACATGTATGCCGCTCAGAGCACGTCAGCCGCTTTTAAAGTAGGACATGTATGCCGCTCAGAGCACGTCATCCCCGTTTAAAATTAAGAATTCCAGTTTTTGACCTGCGGTAGTAATTTAAAATCCAGTTGCCTTCACATTTGTTACTTACTAAGCTAAGGTAAAACATGCATTTAAAAGTTATTTTAAAAGTATTTTATTCTTTGGCCACTCGTAATGGCCGGGCACACGCACTTCGATTATAAATTACTCTCGGGGAGGTCTCGCTGCGTGTCCAGATATCAAAAACCAAATCGAGCGCATCCAGTTTTGGCCTTACCTCGTTTAAGGGCACGTTAGCGACAGGTAACGATGTGCTTGGAGCGAGAAACTGATTTATGTAATAAAGTTTACCCCTGACATCATTTGCATGAAGTTTATGAGAAGGAAATATTAAATATCTCTATATCCAGGGCTTGTTTTACGGGGACACAAGGGAGCACGCGGTGCCCCCAATGGGAATATCAACATATCGGAAATTTGCCACAAAAGTTAATAAAATTAAAGATCGAAAAAATTTAAAAAACATTTTTCGTAACCTTTGCAAAAAAAAAAATGATATTTTTCATAGGTTGTAATTATCCCAATACAAATAAATATATGAACTTTAAACTTTCTAGAATTAGCGTGCCCCCAAATAGATACAACTCTTAAGCACTAAGATGGATTTCTTTGTAACTAATACGCACGTAATTTAATCAAATACAAAAGCTTTAGTGCAACAAACGCATTTTACTACTTCATATTTTTATGCGAGTTTCTTTCACCGCCTCTCCTAAAAAACGATACAATTTCTATTTTGCAATGCTCTATTTTGGTTTTCTCGAAATAATTCCAGTTTTATCGTTTATCGCCGACGGCAGTGTGTCGATGGCTCGGATATTTGGCGGATAAGGGCTCCAAATACATTTTACAGTTACTGTATTTACATATGCGTGGAGCAAGTATTCCTCTTGACCTCTGCTTAGCGTTGCAATATGTTTGACCCCGGTTTCATGAGGTTGATCATTGACCTAATAATCTATAGATATAATAAAATATGAATAATTAATTAATATGTAATAGATTTTTCAAACAATTAGTCACAGTGTTGATGGACGCCGCCGGTGACAAGAGGGATGGTTCATATCTCGTGCAGAAAATTGCGATCGGTATTCCACGCGGGACAGCTAGCGTTGTTGGAACCATGTCGCATGGGCACGGACTCCCTTTACATTGTTTAGCTTAGGCATTTATTATAATTATTTTAAAATTTTCATAACTGTAAATATATGGTAAGCTAAAATACGACATGATAACATGTAAACAATATTTTGAGAGGTGGAGGTACCTTACTGCTCTCATGCTCTGCCGTGTAGCAACCTCACACAGAAATTCAGTTCTTTTACTATATGACAAGTATGGTACAGGTAACGATTTTTAAATGCCCATGTTTTGAACTACTTCGATGTCTCGTGATCACGACTGAACTGGCGGTCAGTTATGCAGTGATCACGAGCTACCACTGGTTCGAAATGTCATCATTTCGGACGGACAAACTGTGTTTACGTCGGCTTTCCAAGACTGCGGACGGACGTTACGTCTGTGTATTCGTAGATGATACACAGATGTTGGGGCGTCGTCCATCTAGAGAAATAAGCTCCAGATTAGTGCCGCGTCCTGCAAAGGTCCTGTTTGATGTTTTAATAGTTGCCAATGGACTGCGGCGACTACTTAACGTCAGTCAGCATGCTCGTTAACTCATTTCAAACATAAACAACACTGACTTTGCAATGAGTCACAAACGTAAATGTTAAGCATGTTTTCACCGCTGACTAAGACGGATTCTTATAATGAAATGAATACTTTCTATTACGTAAGCACATGTTGTAACATTATTTTTATGTGAGGAGCAAACGAGCTTGCAGGTCATCTGCAACGGACATTTACCGAGACACTGTTGATGGCCGCCGCAGTCTATATGCCGATTCCACTGTTTAGTAGGCGATGCTGGTATCTCCTGCTTACAGATACAAGATGGCACTAGAAGTAGTATTGTAGCGTAGTGGGGGCAGTATTTCACGTTCTAAATATTATAAAAACAAGGTCCTCCATTCCGTTTGTCTGCCTGTATATTCGCGATAAACTCAAAAAGTACTGGACGGATTTTTTCAGTCTTCTATAACATAACACGTAGTGTGATTCCTGAAGGTTTTGGTGCATAATAAGTTAAGTTTTTTGTAAATTGGGCGACAAATTAAATAGCTAAATTGAATGTAGTTATTCAGTCGTCGTTCGAAATAGAACGTTATTTTTTGCAACTAGGTAATAACTGGATGCATGTATTAAAGATGTAAGAAAATATAAACTATTATCTGAGCGAAGCTGGGCCGGACCGCTAGTATTTTTTTTATTACTAGGAAAGAGTAAGAAACGGGCATGCAGACCAACTGATGTTATGTGGTCACTGCAGCCCATGGACAACAGCGTCCAATCTCAAATAGAACAGAAGATGCGGATGCGTTCCTACTCTTGAGGACTAAGACGGTCGCCTCCAATAATGTGTATCCGGCAACCACACCTC
>DWON01005167.1:0-15249 GCA_018251015.1 Phocides pigmalion okeechobee | reverse complement strand
GGATTGTTGCAAAGTAATTTTAATAACAACTTAATAGCATGGATTTCCGCAAAGTAACGCCTGATACTATTAACCACATTGGAGTTGGTCACAACTGACCATGGAAATGACATCCTTAGATGGTTTGCTCACTTATTTGTTACTTTAATTTTATAACAAAGTTCTAAACAATTCTCTAACATTTTTTACTAAATTATTACTCAAATTAGGAACTTTCGATGTTCAGTTTCAATTTACGTGACAAGGTGAAAACGCGATGTTTCTACTAAGGCTCAAATGAAATTTGATTGTACATCTTGTAAATTTTTTAGCATCATCAGTCATAATGTACGAGGTGCTAACTGATAATATTTTGTTTTGTTTTTGTTTTTGTAAGAGAGCTACAATCACGTGTACTTAAAGCTAGGGCTGACACTAACCTAAGCTATATAGATGATAGAATTTTAGCAGTAGGGCAGAAACGCTCCAAGAGCAAAAAATATACATAATTTATGTGAAAATTTATGAGTTTATTCTTTATTATCTTTATTTGTACAATTCTTCTGTACGTGTATTTGTTATAAAACAGGAATTGAGCATAGAAAATTAGAAATACAAAACTCTATATGACTGGACAGACTGATGATTTTTGTGTTTAATAGAATTTAACGTTTTAAAAATTCGCGACTTGTCATGGGGGTCATCCTCGTTTCTCTACATCTCACATTAAGTATAAGATGTTTTACGTACGCCCTTAAAAGTTCTTGATCATCATTAAAGCAGATAATATACCTTCTTGAGAGCATACTGACTGATCCAATGTTTCGTATATTAGATCAGCCAGACCTTACTAAAATGCGGTTTTACTAGTGTAACTTGCATACATCCATGTACCTACGCATGTTGTAAAGGTATTATTTAAATAGGATTAAAGTTCTTTTACTTTTTTATTTTGTATAATGTGATAATACCAGAATCGTCTTCTATATTTAAAAACAGAACTTAATACGAGTTGACATAATTGTTTTTTTTGTTTGTATAAATGTCGTTAATTATATCCTTTATTTTCGACATTTGTGTTTGCAATAAAAAAGGTTTTGATCTATTTTGATATCCTTAAATTATTATTATAAGAAATTTTGATGCTGTCCAAATAACAGGGAAAAGATAAAAAGCTGCGTTAAATAAAATAAACAGGTTATATTTCAATATACATTTTATTGTATATAAACTTAAACATATAGTTACATGAGTTAAGCTTATCGCTGATAAGTTATCGTATTTACAACAATTATTGTCTTCATGCAATCGTCTTTACCCTAATGCGAGGTTCGTTCTAAAATAATTACAAGAATGTTTGTATTATTTACAACAGTTACATACGTATTTACAATATTCTCTACTCGTTCACATTAACTATTATGCAAAATCAAGTATAAAAATAATATATATTTTTAAAAGACAATTCTTATATTTCCATAACATTTGTATCTAAAGTACTACATAAGTTTACACCAAAATAGATAAATTTTAATTTAAACAATCAATCATAACAAGTCTTCAAGTTAATTACATCTATCTTTTACGAAACAATGAGAAAATGTTGAATATTTAAATGCAGTATCATTCACTTACGAAATTCAAGTTCAAAAGTCCTTAATAAAATATATAAAAGTGCGAATTTCTGGATTGAAAATATTTTTGGACGTCTCAACACATACCATATATTAAATTAAGCATTTTTTTTGTTACGGTGACTGATTTACGTAAGTATTTCTAGTTCCATTTATCCCATGGAACGACTGAGACCGAAAAGACTCTATTTCCCTAATGGAAGTGTTCAACGGAACTAATGAAACTGGGTCATAATATTCTTGCCAACTATTAATGAATACATGAGAATAGTCATATTTCCCATTTTTGTGGTTTATGATTATAGTAAAATTGTCCCATGAAATAACATGGAAAAAAATAGTTTCGAAGAACTGTTTGACGGAATTAGTCAAATCCTGCGTAACTTTTATGTGTACGAATCGATTAATACATGAGAAGAATCACATTTACCCAAATTAGAGCCTTAAAATTAAAGTATAATCTATCGCAGTCTATGATTTAATTAATACGAGTATTACATAACAATAAATTATCCTAAATACTAAGAGACGGCCGTTTCTTCCGGACGCTCTTGCTGTTTTTGCCGAATATCGTGCCTATTACCTGGTGAAAGAAAAATAAAATTATTATAATATTCATAAAGAATACAAGCAGACCATTAAAATAGTATCGTATTATAAAACTGAAAATGCAACGTTAATTAGGAGTAGTTTCATTTTAAAATTTAAAGGATTAATTTATTAACAAATATGGCTTAAGTAAGGGTTTAAAAAAAGTTAATTTACATTATAAGTTTTTTAGACTTCAGCATAATCTGCTGTAATCAATTTAAAGATGAATTCCACAGTACACTATGTTGTGGTGCATGTTGCCCACCGGAGATTACTTTAGAAACTGTACCTACTCTAACAGTACGTGGCGCGGACAGTACTCTGACTAGTTAGGCTACAAGAATTAGGTAGCACTCGCGATGATCAGGTCACACTAAGTGTTGGGACTGCTCACCTTGGAGACGGAGTAGGCAGCAAGCTTCCTGCGTGGAGCGGGTAGCAGCAAGGCGAGCGCGCGTGCCTCGCGCAGCAACGCGTGGAAGGCGAGCGCGGCGCCCGCGCACGACTCCGCCGCCGACACCTCGTAGAACTGACACCCAAACCGAAGCGACAGCTCCTGACCCTCCTCTGCGTGGACCTCCCTGAGGACAATATATTTTGTTAATATCTCACATAACGAATGGACGGTATTGACGAAGATGAACATCGATTGACTCCACACGAGTAGTTTTACGAAAATATTTAGTTTATCAGATAATTTGTAAGTTATAATAATAATAATTATTATTATTATTTGCGGAAATATGGTACATTTTTAAGTGTTACGTACATTAACAAATCCTCTTATTTCACTTAACGAGGCATGCAAATTACATTATATGTATAGTCCTTTATATTATCTAGTTATGGAAGTCCGTGGACATTAAACACTTTATAATGTTCAATTAACGGGCAGAATATTATCTGATAACATGTGATTAAAAGATGCATAGAACGTATCCTATGTAAGTGTTTCCAGAAGACTATGCCTTCTGGTAGCGAAATATGTATATACAAACAAGCTCAACATTAACTTGGCTCACACTGATGTCAACAATAAATATACATGTATACATAATTCCACTATGCTACCGTAACTCATTTGTGGCCGTAATTATTTTAAAAATTCAGAAGACGGTACCATGATTCATTGTATATGAATAACCTTGCGGATTAAAGTAGTAAGTACAACGATCTTGATGATATTTTACCAAGAGACGAAAAATGTAACCTCGAAGGCACAAAATTCTAACCTCATGTGTAGAATGCATAACAAAGTATCAGCCTTAACGGTACTGTTGCATAAGCCAACATATTTCGCACCGCTTGGATACAGGTATGCTCTGAATACCTCGATAGCTTGCGTAATATTTGATCCCTTGCAGGCCAAGGATTTAACCGCAATGTATTACGATAAATAGTAGAGGCAATCCTTGGCCGCCCTTTTGTTATATCGACCTTAATACTCTTAATGCAATTGCTTTATGCAACAAATCCAACTTGTGATAATTCCATGAATAAAGCGTGGAAATACCAATGTGTTGACGAATTTTGTTATGTCAACTACTGTTCTTGTCCTTGTGAATGAACTAAGCCCTTTCAACATGCCTTAAGAAAAAGTTCTTTATAATTTCGAGTCCATGTTTGTCAGTTGTTGTTTGTTGTGTCCAAAATCTAAACATTATATGTCGAATAAGTTTCAAGATACTTGTATTAATTTTTATTGAAGGTACGCCCTTATCTTCCTAAATTTCTCCAACTACCATTTCGTATATATATTTAGCATGTTATTGGTTGAAAAAGGATTATGTCGCAGGACATCGCGTCGTGTCGTATCAAGTCGTATTGTCTGTGTCATGTAGTAATTTGTCGTACATAATATATTTACCTGGCGTGTTCGAGGTCACGCTTGTTCCCCAGGAGGGTGACAGCGGCACATCCTGGAAGCCGCGTGCGTTCGAGTAGAGAGAGCAGCTCAGCTGCTGCGAGGAAGGATCGTCGCTCGCAAACTGAGTAAACCACCGCGAAGGCGTCGCCCCATCGTACGTGCTCCGCTAGGCAACCACGGATCTAGGATAAGAAGAGATTTTGTTAAAGATATAACTTTTTATATTGGAAGAGTAGTAGACGACAGTATTTAGAGTAGGGGACTCCATGTTAATTCTTTTCTGCTGCATATAGATATCAACAATGGACGTTGATTTGAAGATTGTCAGATTGTTGATTGAACAGATCTGAAGTCCTATCTGAAGTCATATGTAGATGAGTTACTATTTTTGAGGACTGTGATGATTGCCTGTATATATAATATATATAGTTATAATAATATATAAGTGATACTGTGATATACATATAAGTGATCGGCAATGACATTAATACACTATATTACCGTAATATAAATATACATTTTCTGAATGTAAACTTTACATTAGGTGTCTCAGGTTGGCTTTTCCTCTAACAAAAAAAAGAAGTACAAAGAAGAATGAAGATTTAAAAAAATATATGGAGTCAGGTAAAATTAAACCCTTAAATAAGCTCAGGAATTTAAATGAAAAATGAAAGTACAAATTGATAACACTAAAAACCAAAATAGAAAATATTTCATTTCTATAAATACTAGTGTTGATATAATGTAGGAAAATATAACAATGATATGATGAAATGTTAAATATTACCTTGAAATCATATACTAATTTGCGCTCAACTTTACTAACATATGAGTAAACAAAAAACGATTAAAACGGGTTTCTTATCACAATCTAGAACTACACTTCATCGCGAGAGATTTATTGCTTCCTTCCTCCACTTTCATGAACAAAAGCGTAGAAGCGGAAGCGACACAAAGAACTAATAAAGCCGTGATTTATGTACCGCGTTGACGTCCGCGGCTTCCAAACGGTATAATGCAACAAAATGTACCACTGTCCCTTCCGATGGAATGAAAGTGCAACATTATCGATAGCTCAATACTCGATCACACTCTCTCGGCGAAACATGAATGAAATATTGCGCGTTATTATTAGAAGCCGTGTTATGCGGTAAGCTTCCCTAAGTCATTACCGGGTAAGCAACATCCTTCTTACTCAATACAGCCATATAATCAAACTATTATATTAATACTGAGGTCCAGTTAGCGACTCACTTGCAAATGAGTCAACAAACTCAGTTCTCAGGAGTAGAAAGGTATCTGTAATAAACTACAGGTGGCATATTTGATCTATTTGGCTAACCATGTACCTGGCTATATCCTAAGTTTGTTACCATCCGGTGGACTGCTTATAAACATCTTATTTTTGTAAAAAAGTACTAACTGTGTCCTGTTGTTGTTCTATGTTTAATAAGGATCGAATCAATCAATACATGATAATGTAACGTTAGATCCTTCCTCAATGCTTACCAAATGTAAAACTATTTTTTATATTTGACCAGTAACTCCAGAGACCAATTTTTAAAATAATAAATAAAATATCTCCTCAATTTGATAATGGAAAAGCGTGAAGAATGACCACTTCTGGTCTTCACTCATTTGAAGCGAAAGGCCTTAGCAATGTCTAAGAATCTTAATACCGGGCCGGTAAATTGGCTAACATAGAAATATATACCAATACATACATATAGATATACAATGCTAATAATGTTTGTATAAGGAAGCTATATATGTACATTATATATTCGTAACTACACGTAAATTATGGCATGTTACTATATTATAATAACGTTCATTGACAACCCTAATGGAGGGTCACGAAATGAAAACGATCACGATCAGCGAGAGTAAATTACATGAGAGTAATACATCAGACTTAGGGGTTGAATGTAGTTAAATTTTAGGGTTCCGTAGCGAAATTGATAAAAAGGAAATGTGTAACGACGTCCGTCTATCCGCATGTACAATCACTTTACTCCAAGAGTCTTACTACCTTATATATGAAATTTGAAACACAGATATGTTTCATAAACTCTTATATAATAAAATTGATTAGATGTTCGTCGTATATGTAAAAAAAACAAGTAAAAATGGGCATCGGGGATATTCCTTATATATGATATGTGATTTTGTGTTGTGAGTTGTTGGTTTTGTGTGTTGTGAATTTAAGACATATTTACTTCTAACCGTGTCGCTTCCAAATGTATGTTTAACATTTTGGAGTTAAATATTAATCAATAACTTTATTTTTCAGTTTGGCAACCCTAATCAGACAGGTGAAATTTCGCGCTGATGTCAGGGACTGCGCCCAATAAGTTATCGATATTACTCACTCCGGCCCATCTACACCCCGGACAAATGAACTGTCGTTCACGAAAATAAAACACGCTCCGTTTGTGTTTAACATCAAAACAATGACGAGGAGTTTCATAAGTAACTAGTTTTTACCCGCGGATTTGCACAGAACTCGATATTATAATACAAAGTGTATTACGATAATTCGGATAGCTCTATGTTTAACCTATATTTATGTGGGATTAGCAAAGACATAATTGTAAATCAGTTAATTGTTATTATGTACTTAAGAAGATGTATGAAAAGGAACATGTGACATACGATTGGATTGGTGAATGAAGTAAACAGTTTACGGGAGTCAAAAAACAAAGACGAAACATTTGTAAAATAGCTATTCGTGAGGATCGATACATTAAACATATTTTATGGAAAGTTTCATGAATTTGGCGCTTTTATTTTAACACCACGCGTGTATGAAGGAAATCGATAAAAATAATATAAAATTGATATAAAATTTCATCTTCTATTATACTCATTTTCATAAAAACTTTCAGCCAATATTGAACCCTCTCAGGAGTAGTGCACCAACATTACTTTATTAGTGCTTACTTACAAAATATAAAGAGCCTATCTGCAAAATTTCAGGATTATAAATTCAGCGGTTCACTACCTTTTTTATATACATATATAGATTACGCAAGGCAACCAAAGCGATTTATAAAGATTTCACACATTACTTAAACGCCGCTATACATTTAAGTACTCCGTGAGATAAGCCGGGCCCTTGTAAACACTTTGTGTAATTAGATTGCGCGTCGCGTCAGTGCGTACGCAAGTCAGCGCAGATAACATCTCAAATTGTCTTTTTATAATTAAGTTTCGCCCCATCAAGCTTTTGTATTAACGATATACATAGACTTCTAATCTCGGACGTAGCTACAGGTTTGTTACGAGCAATCGAAAGGTTCAAAAATGTACAAAGAGCGTTATTACTACGAGTGAGGGGTGTTGAGCGGGACCAAAGGTTTGAAATTATAAAAAAATAATTGGTTTTTCCCACAACTTCCAGTAGAAAGATCCAGAGTCCTAAACGCCTATTTCAGTTAATTTGAAATGAGGTAAATATGGAAAAGTACAAGTGAGGCATACAATTGTCTTTTATTCTCAGCCATTACTGAAGGGTAGTCCTCACCCCTTAACCCTGTACTTATACAAGCTTATTCTTCTTACAAATATTTTTTTATTAAAGATTAGTTTGAGAACTCGCTTCGGTATTCAGGTAGAGTATTATACGATGATTGATTCCAGACTATTTTATTTTGATTTTATTTCATAGCAAATGAAACTGTTGAAACACAAACAAGACTGAAAGCATATCCAAAATCGGAAATAGATACGTTACTATTCTTGTGAATAAAGATGAATGAGAGAGAAGATGAGTGAAAGATATAGCATCTGTCCAAACAAAACAAGAGTTTATCCAAGGCAGATTTTGAAGGCGGTACCGCCTGATCGAAATAACAGTTCTACCACACGTTGTGATTCACTTCAATGGAGTTATAGTCGATCAGATGAAGTACGTTTCTTTACTGCTTCCATTATATAAAAAACACAGAAAGAGTATGACTTGCATTTGAAGTCTGTTCAGCTACTTTGTCCATTGTATTTTGAATGACTTCCTATTACAAGAAATGTGTGGATTGCATCAGGGTCTCAAGGTACATCTGGCGTACATCCAAATGTGTTTTATTACAGTTCGCGTATGATTATCTTTATGTTTATAACCTTTTTATGTAGAATAGCACTGAAGAATGCGGCAGAGACTATGTATACATTTTGTTTGTAAATAAAAATGTTATAAAATATAATTTTAATGCTCCCACAGATTCCCACGTGCACGCGTTACCAATAAAAGTCAGCATCAAAAATAAAATATATGACATTCGTAAATAGTATTTCACACGACCTTACGTATTTAAATGTTTTCGTGTATGATGCGTATTGAATAGGAAATGAGCATGCAGTCCTCCCGATGTTTTTTTGTGTGAGAAGAGCAACAAACGAACATGCAAACCACCTGATATTATACCTAAGATTAACAATGGTAGAACTTGGCGGTTCGACGGTAAGTACTACCACCGTTAATAGCCCGCGTGAACCAAATCTTGGGTCTCGATTGAAGTACATTACAAACGTGGCGAGCTTCTCAGTCCTCAGCTTTAAGTAGAACTTTAGTTCTATATTGAGTAGTTACCATCGGGTACATTGATATGGTTACTTGGTACTTCAGTTTAGTAAAAAAAAGAAGGTATACTAAGACACTTACCGCACAATTTGATGTATCTAGTATCTCGACTTCAGAGACAGCGCCGTCGAACGCGACTCTATGTTGATAGAGGAAATCTGAAACAAATTGATCGTATTATGCATTTCATTTTCGTATCGTATATATAAATAAAATATCTTTAAAAATCTATATGAAGATCAATAAAGTTTTAAGAAAGATATTTATAAGCAATAGATGTTTAACGATATGCGTTTTCTTGCGTTTTCGGTGAGATTTAAATTAATAAATAACGCAGACAAAATCGCCGGTTCGTACTCTATATTTTTAGTCTTTTAAATGATCGTTTGTGGCATTTATTAAATTAATACACGATTTTTTTTTATTGTGAAAGAGTAAGAAACGGGCATGCATGCCACCTGTTGTTAAGTGGTCACCGCAGCTCATGGACAACCACGTCCAATCTTAAATAGAACAGAAGTTCTATTTAAGGATGAAAACGGATGCGTTCCTACTCCTGAGGACTAAGATGGTCGCCTCCAATAATGTGTATCCGGCAACCCGTTATGCTTTATTTATATTATAAATGTGGTTAAAAGTTGTTTAAAGTCAGTACAGAATTTGAAAAAAACGCACAATATGTAATACAAACGTATTACATTTTATTTTTTCGTTTACATATTATGTTCTGATCTTAGAAAAAATGAATCACTTTTACTTCTTACACATCAAATATCTAGAGTTCTTGCAAAATAAAACGTGCAAAAAAAGGTTGTTTATAATAAAAGCATTTTTTTAAGTTTGATTTCCAAATACGCATAACGTTATTTTATACTTAATGCAGTATACAGAGTCTTTTGTATGTGTTTAAGAATTTAAAGTTATAAATTTACTCTTTGACATAAAGTTCTTATGGAAGATTCTTGCTACATTCTTTGCTTACAAAGGAGTAATTACGACATTTCAATGATTGTTTATGATCTCGTTTACATTTCGATAGTAATTACATATTCGCAATCGTCATCAGACAAGGTAGGCGAGTGACAAGAAATCACAGCAGGTAATTATAAATTAACGTCACTAGTGACGCAAAACTACATTGAAAAAGGTCGGAAGGAAACAATTTCATATCAACGTAGAGGTGCTTAAGACCTTAAATTAGCATAAATTGTATGATACAGTGTTTTTTGTACATTTTTGTACATTTCTTAAGACGTCCATTATCTTAATATATAAATTTCTGGTGCGCGTGATTTTGTAATTCCTCTCTCTCTAAATGATTTGACCGACTTTGAAGATTTTTCTTCATTTTGGAGTGCCTGATTCTTACGGTATACATATTCAATTTCAAATATTTTATTAGGTCATAGGGTTTTTACATAAACTTGAAAAAATGATACAATGTAAAATTAGTACATCGACTTTGAGCGCCTGTTGGCTAATGTTAACCGGGAGAAAAAAGCCGGCGGAAAAAGTCTATTTAAACAAGTAATTGATAAATAAACATTATGCAGTATAACTTTATAAAGATGTATTGATGGAGTAACTGCTTATACAAATACAAATACTATTATGCTTTATTGTACACCAAAAAAGAAAATACATAAGGCTAATAACAACAAAATACAAAAGTGTAAACAAAAGGACGTCTTATCGCTGCTAGCGTTGTCGCTATTTAAGATTATAGACGCTGGGTGTCGTTGAAGCCAGCTATATTTAATTTTTAATACGCGTAAAATTTCCAATCACATTTGTGTTTGAAGCCCAGATCCGCAATGAGACCACAGTTCTCTCTTATTGTGAAATTCCACATTTAACCTACCATAACTATCACCACAAAAAATACTGAATACTAAAGACTAAACGACTAAGTAAATAAAATATATCTATCATTTTAATACGAATCATTAAAAAATCATGTCATTTTAGTAGATATAACATGTTTTTTTCTTTTTAATACTGGCTAATTAATGGCTAATTATAAAGTAGTTTAGAAAGAATGTGAATGGCATTGCGAATTGAAGTTACGTGGTTTGCTAACAGCTTCTGTCATGGCGGATAAGTACAGGCGATCAGTTCATCTATCATGTTTAGTTCTACTCACTGCGAGTAGGTGTGACCAATCAGTTATCTAACGTGAGAAAACTGGACACACCACGGAAAAACGTCAAAGAATGAGTAGTTTACATTATGTGA
Organism: Phocides pigmalion okeechobee; assembly: GCA_018251015.1. Lineage (NCBI taxonomy): Eukaryota > Metazoa > Arthropoda > Insecta > Lepidoptera > Hesperiidae > Phocides > Phocides pigmalion. The sequence continues at coordinate 4,364 of DWON01005167.1, read as the reverse complement.
TAATGACGATATTTTTTGTATCAGACTTCTTTGAAGCTTAGAAATAGTTATTACTATATATTTAACCTGTATTGATGTATCGTTGGCAAAAGATAAAGAAAAATATATATTGTAAGTGCTCCTTCAGGCCGATAAAAATAAATATATTCTTTTTTATATTCATGTGCTTTTACATAATACTTGCATGTAAAAGTATATATGTAGTATAAAAAATAGCTATATGCTCTCTGTACACTTAGATGTTCCAAACTACACAACGGATTTTAATGCTGTTTATCAAGAGACGAAGTGATTTAACAGGAAGATTTATATGTATGAATGAAAGATGTATGAAAAGCCGAGAATTTTAAAGATTTGTAATGTGATGTCGTAATTGCAACTGTGCGAAGTCTGCGTATATTGCCATTATTTATTATTATTGCAAAAGTTACTGATTTGATGTTAGTTACCTGTAATACGTTGTTTGTTACATGTAATAGCATAACTGATTTGAACGAAAGTCAATAGGTAGCTGGTATACTAGATAAATATGTAAGCTATGACGTAGATAGTTAGGTTAATATATACCCTATGTTTTGAATTGAAATAAAAGAAATGTGTATCCAAAATTTACGCGAATGAAAAATAATAACTAGATAAAAGATAGCATGTAAAAAATCTTACCACCAGTGGAGCTGTATTCCCCGATGTACCGCTTGGTCAGGTAACGTACAACCACCGCTGCAACAAAAGAGAAAATGTTAAATATATGACAAAAGCTACTAACTCACTTGCACTGACGCTTATTCTGACCCATGTAGGGTACCGTAATCGCGATGTAATAACCAAAAATACAATATGTTAAAGGTATCTGGATAGATTATTTAAAGCAGTGTTTGTTTAAATTGTTTTTCAAGTTGTACATCTAAACTTTTTTTAATTATACCATCGATTAGTTTAAACCAAAGAATTAGAATGGACGGTCTAATATTTTTAAAGTGAATACCAAAATCTGAGAAATTACTTAATGCTAAAAGTAAATTATAAATTTATCATCAATTTTCAAGATTTATCCAATAATGGTTTGCTTTCCATCACATACTTTCATGAAATCAGTGCTACCCCTAATTCACATAACTAATGAACACTTCTCTCATACAAAATTTGTATATGTGCTAATGATAGTTTCCAAGTAAAATGTCTGTAACATACGGACAGATGGAAATTACGAAATTATATGATTAACTTCACCCACTTGACCTACAGAATCATAAAACCCAAATCAAACGTACGTAACATCACAAAGGAAATCTAATAAATACGTCATCAAAAGGTCATCACCCCCAACTTTCTACTGAAGAACCTGTCCATTGATTAGTCTTTTCACGATACACATAACACTTCTGGAATTCCAATCACGATGTAAGGGTAACACAAATAGTTATCAACGTGAATGACAACGCATGTTGTTGCATAGACGGCGTACAAGCTACCGACAAAATGAAGTGTGGAGAATCCTGCCACCCATCAAAGGGAGCTACGTATTCAAAAAGCTGATTACTTCTCAGACGAGACTCATGTGGTGGCCCGACGCCCTTTGATGGATAGCTATTAAAGTTGTTAACTGCTAGATGGAAATACAGTTGAGTTCTTCCTTTGAAGTTCCATTCAAGGTTATATAATCTATTTTTAGTCTTAAAGTATATGGCTAAAGTAAAAAACTATTTTTGTTTGTTCACTTGTAAGTAATTGTCCCCTTTGATTTAAAAATAAGATTGTTTACAATCGGGACGTTTTGTGAAGAAGACGTTGTGCGAAGGAGACATTTTGCGTATAAGATTTATTGCAAATGAGGCAGTTTTGCAAACGGGATGATTTTCAAATGGGACGTTTTGTGAAGAAAAAGAAATATGAATGGGACGAAAGGGACAATTTGTGTAAATCAAAAATGAGAAATGTGGTGGAATTTGCTACTAAGCCGTAAGGGGACATCTGTGCCCAGAACTGGGATATAAAAAGAATTAAAGCCATGTCACTGGACTAACAATAAAGTAGGATAGTATTTACAAAATTATTTGAAACATTAAATAATAGGTTCGTGTTAACGGGTGTATCTTAAAGACCGGATATATCTTAACCCGCATTGTCTTCTCATCTAGACAAATAAGCATTATCTTATCTTAACATTGTGTTCGATAACACTGACCGCATTTTAATTTATGTAAACATCAATTAAGATTCTCATAGAGATACCCGATCCGGTCAAGTTCTCCTAATTTTATCAAACTTAATTATAATTTTAATAATAGGTAATAAATGGTTTATTAACAGATATTTCGAACTAAACTACATATTCGTTTAATTTTTATTACAATGATATTCATTTATTATTAAAATCTTATTTACACTATAGTTTTATGCTGGAAAACATATCTATCCAGTGGTTTTTGCATAATGAGCTCTAAACGGCAAACCTCTGTAATATTCAATTATTCTAAAACTTTGAAACACCCTGCTACCACGATGTATGATGGTATATATTACAATGCATGCACTATGAATATAGGACATACACATGACATTTTAAAGGTGGGAGAACTATAGGCCGACCTAGAAGGTACGACCGCCGCATTCATAATCCGCCGTAAAGGATTACTTGTTTCGGTTGGAGAGGGGCGCTTGCTACACTTTGAAGCGAGGCGACCATCTTAGTCCTGAGGAGTAGCAATGCATCTACGTTCGAGCTCAGATAGGATTTCGGTCGGGTTTGTGGTTGTACGTGGATGTCTATGGGCTACGACTACTTAACATCAGGTGGTTTGCATGCCCGTTTCCTACTCTTTTCACATAAGAAAACATGAATATAAACAGTGAAAAGTGAAAATATATAACACCATACACATTACGCATTCTATCATTTTTTATGTAGATTATTTTATCAAACTTCATTTTACAGTCCTCGTGCGTGCAGTACAAACGCTCATTATTAGTTGCATCGTATTCATCTCAAGGGACTGGAATCAATTCCTTGGGAATAATGAACCAATTTCGTTGCAATGCGTGCACATATTCGGCTTATGCAATCACTAGTGTTGCACTAATGTTGTAAGATCAAATTATAAGTGTTCCAATAAGTTTAAAGTGTAAATAAGAGTATCTACCGTTCGATTTAAATTGATTAATAACATGTTTTTCATCTAATTTAAGTATGTTATAGTTTTGTTTATGGTAATGTTTTACGTATATTTTAAAATGGATATTATATTTCTGTAGTTAAGATTTTGAGATAAGAAATTTAGTGAGTTTGACCAGAGGTACTTGTACCATCGCCATTTTTAGCATTTGTGATTCGATTGTTTTTTTTCTTTGTTACGTACTAAAATTAGCAGATCAATATTCAGTCCAGCCTATTTCAAATGGTTACTATCGCCTACAAAAATCTACCCAACCGTATCCTATATAAAATCAATAATTATCTAGGTATCCATTTTAGACAGGCTTAGAAATTTTAGAAATAATTTCAAATATTTAAAAAAACCTTTAAAATTTGACTTTATTCACCCAAATAAATTAGCATACAAGTTATTAAGTTAGGATGTTTTTAGTATGAATATTAGATTTATAATCAATATAACAACCAACACCTACGTTCCAACTAACAACAGCCCTGTAAAGCCCTGTGAATATTCTATCACATCTACGAAGAGTTGTGACACTACCAAATTAGTCACACAATAAATCATTATAATCCCAATCATACACATTTTACATAACCTTAAAAATTAGGGTCATACCTCTAAGGGATCGCAGTCACTCGAAGTGAACCAATTCGGTTGACGCGTGCATGTTATGCAACACGGCGTCGGCATGACAATGCACTTGGTTTGGTATGCATTCCGCGCTGCACTTTCAGAGATCGATGCTAATGGATAGCCGATCGGGGATATCGATTTAAGTGGCCAATTGACTTTCAATCCCCTAAATTTATGAGAATTAGTCAGCAGATGTATGTTACTTGTGATTTGTTTTACGAGTGCTAAGCTTTGTAGAAAGTACGTTAATAGTGAAGCTTTCAAGAAGCGGGTATTCGTAGAATTACATGCGTATTGCCAGAGGAATGTAATGTCGACAATTTGCTTGTAATTTGCAAGCTATATCCAATTTGAAATAAGGTTTTTTGTTTTTAATACTACCTACTAGATGTAGTAAAACGCAAGTGCAAACAATAAGATTTCGAAACATGTTATAATAAAAAAAACTATAAACTTCCATACAGAAGTTAATACCACATCAATAAAATTTGTTAGTATACCTATGTGCGGTACTCAAGGCCTCGCACTCTTCGATATAGCGGACTGTATATTGTAAAAGTGTAGGAGATATGA
>DWON01005166.1:0-15250 GCA_018251015.1 Phocides pigmalion okeechobee | reverse complement strand
GAGGCAATTTCTCCAGAACAATGTGCAAGACTTGTACGCAGTATGCCCCACAGAGTGGCTGCTGTAGTAAAGTCAAAACGTGGCCTAACAAAATATTAACGTTTTTATAATTTATTAATGGAAATAAAGTAAGTAGTTTTATTTCTCTCGAAACCCGAAATATGCAGTAATTTATAGGGTGCCTAATACTTTTGGCCAAGGTTGTAGGTGATGACTGGTTGCATGGACGAAAGAAAATGTAAGTAAATCTAAATTTTTATCCGAGCAAAGCTGAGCCGGGTCGCTACTATAATCGAAATTCGAAGAATATGACAGTTATAGTTTGACTGGGGAGGTACCACTGCCGTCCTCATAATCCGCCGTAAAGTTGTAATTGTGTTTTGGTTGCCGACCACACTTAAAGTGAGAGGTGCATACCAGTCCTCGAAGTAGCAACGCATCTCCCCGACGTCATGCACGACTTAAGTCGTGTTTGACGTTGGACGTGGATGTTCATGGGCTGCAGGGACCGTTTAACATCAGATGGCCTGCACTCTCCCAGATGGCAAGCTATTGTTCTTCAGCTCTTGAATCCACGAATGGTAATACAACATCCGTAAAAATATCCTACAGTTGGTCCCTCGTTTCATCCAATCTGCTAGTAACAAAAGGGCTGCTTCATATCTCGTGCAGAGAATTATGATCGCTATTTAGCGCGGGAATCAACGTTCTTGGTACCACGCCCCATGGGAACAGACTTCCTGTAGCTTTTTATTTAGGTTTTAATTATTATTTTGTTAATGTATTCCATGTTACGTTTAGGCAATTTAATTATGTAAATATATTATTTACATTTGCTTATGTATTTAGAATTATGAAAGTATTTTTACCAGTTGTTTGGTCACCATAGAATAGAGGCTCATAGAGGTTCTTAGTTTTAATTAGTTAGGAGGTTCTTACTTATGGTTCTTAGTCATGGTCATCTAATCCAAATCTACGGTGATATTTGTATTTACTTGTTATGCGACAAAATTATCAATGATGCCTTATTCATTCGCGGTGAAACAAATCCTTTACTGCTGAAATTATCAACTTTGCACCTATCGATATAGTTAAAATCTTTTGTCACGATACGGAAAGATGTACAACTCAAATTACACCTTATTGCTCAGCAATACGATTGATTTTTGTTTTAAGTTTTATGTTAGATTTAACCGATGTGTTTTGGACTTTATGACGTAGGTCCTAAGGTAGGTTTTTGTGTAAAGGAAGGGTTGGTAAATCGAAATCAGCTGCTGTGGGTTACTGGAGCTCTCAGTAGCAAAGTCGCTGCGCTCCACGCGCACGCGTTTCAATTAATCTTTACCGATGTACGATCGTATTTACGTCAGTTTGCTGTTTACAGTAAATAATTAGACGCACGTGCAGACAAGGTGTGATTGGAAGAATCAGTTTTGGTAAGTAAAAGTACTAAATACTAGTATAAGTGAGATGCAAAAGTATGTTTTATTTTGTTAATATTCTAATAGGACTTTTAATACAAATATTTGGTTAATACAAGACATATTTTTGTTGGAAATTGAAAGTGTATTTGATATATTTTATAAGTTGTAGTTTTACAGTAAATTACTAGCCGCGCGTACATATAAAGAGTAATTTGAAATAAGCCATTTTTTATAAGCAAAGATACAAAGTACTACAGTATAAATGGGCTGTAAAATAAGTAATATTTTATGAATATTGGAAGTATCTTTTTAAGATACATTTATTTAGTGTCTATAAAACATATTGTGTGTCTGTTTTTTTTTAATATCTGTATTTTATTAATACCGTTGCAAATTTATGATATGTATTTAGGTGTATTTTCTGACAAGTAGAAAAAATTTAAACAATTGTTTGTATGTAAACATATGAAATACAGTAATACCTCGACTTACGCTACCCCTATTTACGCGAATCCGGATTTATGCGATTTTCAAATGTCGATTTTTTTATGTATATGTTTTTTTGTTAAGTTTTGTCGGAGGATAAGACAATGAAAAATTAGTGTGTAGACCCAGTTCAATCACAAGATCAAACGGAGGTTGAAAACTTGACTTATAAATTTAAAAAAACAAAGACTAACCAAAGACCGCATTTTTTCTATAATACAGAGAATAAAAACTGTGTTTCGAATTTTGAATTTTTTAATTTATTAAATATTTACTTCTATTTGTTTATTATAGCCATAATTTAAAATCATTTAATCGTACCCCGTATTACGCGAATTCGACTTACGCGGTTATCTTTCAGTCCCACCTATCGCGTGAGTTCGGGGTATTACTGTACTTAAATATAAGAAAAATGTAAAATGAAATTTGTAAAATTGTTGAGAGGAATTTGAAAAAGTCGTTGTTGTTCTTTATTATAACTTGTTTTACATTATTTCAAACATAACGTTATGGAACGAAATAGTTATAAGTTATGGGTAAAATTATTTTTTTAAATATTCGTTTTTGACGAACACCGTTGCGCAGCGGTCACTACAACGTATGTTACGCAAAGGGTACTGGGTTCAATCTACAGCGAAGATTATGAGAAGGGCGATGGTACCTCGCCAGTCGAACTATATTAATACCTCGCGAATTTGCCTCGTCTGGCGTGGCTTTTATATGCATTGCTACTCAGAACTAAGGTTGTCACCTTGCTTCTAAATGTAGACAGCAACCGAATCTCTTTAACTAATACCTAAGAGTTGATACGGGTAACGATGGAGGCGGTGGTACCTCGCCGATCGAACCACCATGCGGATTTGTCCCATCTTAAGATCGTTCGTATATGTATTACTCCGGAGGATTAATATACCTCTTTTCTATGTACAGACAGCAACTACACCTCTTTAACCGAAACGTACGAGTTGATACGAATTACAAGGGAGGCGGTGGTACCTCGCCGGTCGAACTAAACCACGAATTTGCTCCATCCTACGTTCGTTTGTATATACATTACTCCAGAGTACTAAGATTGTCGCTTCGTATCCAAGTGGTGCCGCCCCGGGCAAGCTCTAACGGCTCTACCACCTTTAATAATATTGTAATATAATATTAAACTGTAAAATACCTAACGGATGCCAAAGGAAAACACCTTCACTGTTCTGCCATCTATAACTTTCACTAAGTTTCTCATGAAGACAAAACAGGGCGTAACGGAATAGTTTTCCAAACATGATATAGATTATCACTTGTTACGTCAAATTGCATTTGATACGTGTAAGTTGTTTTTTATGTGAGAAGACTAGCAAACGAGCATGCAAACTACCTGATGTTAAGAAGTCGCAGCCCAAAGACATCCACGTACAATCACAAACACGACCGAAATCTTATCGGAGCTCGAACGTAGAAACGTTGCTACTCGTGAGGACTAAGATGGTCGCCTCGCTTCAAAGTGTAGTCGGCAACCGCACTTCTTGAACCGAAACATAATTAATGCTTTACGGCGAATTGTGAGCGCGGCGGGGGTACCTCCCTGGTCGAACTATAGTTCTCCCACCTTTAAATGTATTGTAATGGAGTGGTATCTATCTATAAAATAATAAAATTGTTATTGATGGAAACCTATTCATGGAAGATAAATGACAAAGTATAGTTTTTTCTGATACATACATTACAATTAAATCTAAAAATAATAGTTGTTAGAACTTTTGTTTGTCTGTGCGTTTGTGTGCGATAATCTCAGAAATAGCTTAACTGATTTCAGTGCGGTTTTCACCAATATATTGCAAAAAGTTTAGCTTAACATTTAGATAACGTTTTATAACAATCGCTTTATGTTATGTTTTGCAGTAAGGTTCACTTAATATTAATTTCATTTCAATTAATGTATAAATAAATAAAAATATATCAATTTGAAAGTTACGGGTGTGATAACATGAGTATTTTTTCCTGATAGAAAATGTGGAAAATTTCATTAAATTCACTTTTATGTTATTATGTGACATGAGTAGAAACAACGTAGGCTACCTGATAATATTTTGTTTTGTGCTTGGATCCAATATAATAAATCATATTAATACGTAGCCAAAAACGACACCAGACGTACAAGCAATATGTGTACAAAATTAGAGCCAAAATAAATCAGTACATTTTGTATGAAAGAAACACAAAACGTAAAGAAACGGGCAACGTTTCACGTTTATGTAATAGTAGGGATAACTTCAAAAATAAATAAAACAATCCCCATACTCATAAGTCTTCATTGAGTTAACTACTTCATGGGTTTGTAGGGCATCCTCAAATAGATTTTGGACGAGGATCACTTATTTATGGGCTATCTTCCTGTTTTACTAGGTCAAGGGCTTCCCGAATCGTTCCTTAATGCGGAATGCGGGTATGCGTCGACCCTGATCCCTATTAAGGCCTTCGGAATGTTTATGGTGTCAAATGGGTTATGGCAGAATGTTCGTAGCTCAGAATGGTCGGTTTTTGAGCGGTGTTGACCAGAATTTTCGTAGCTTTTTAAAAGGTGGGAGGACTGTAGTTCGACCAGGGAGGTACCACCGCCGCCTTCATAATTCGCGGAAGAGCATTACTTGTGTTTTCGTTGGAAAAGCGCGGTTGCCGGCCACACTTTGAAGCGAGGCGACCATTTTAATCCTTCGGAGTAGCAAGCAACGTATCTACCTTAGAGCTCAGATAGAATTTCAGTCGTGTTTGTGGTTACGTGGATGTCTATGTTCTGCGACTACTTAACATCAGGTGGTTTGCATGCTCGTTTGTTTAGCTCAAAATTATTGTTTTTTGACTAGTATTGTAGTGGAGTTGTCCACGAAATATACGAACACCGAAATAACTGCTTTTAAAGGTACAAGATGTCTTAGGGACGAGTTAGGGTTATGTAGGATTTACAGGGTGTAAATACACCCCTCGGTAGCTTTCTGTGCTTATAGAGAACATCAGGATATCAACACAAACGTATCTGATGTTTTCTAGCACGACGCTCCAATCGGGCACAATCCGGAATCTTCCCCGGTCGGTACCCACGTCGGTGTGGGAGAAACGATGTCTTTCCTGGAATCGTTATATTGGAATAACGCGAGCGCCCATTCCTAACTTTTCCCATCCTGGAAGATTCCTGTTAGTCACCTCTTAACAAACGTTGCCGATCGTAATGCTATTCTAGTGCCGAGTTACAGGACAAAATTTAGCTGCTATAAAGCTTATAGCGGTACATTAAAGAAATACATTATTTTATTCGTATATAATGTTTTTGAGTATTTTTGTTTTTGTTTTTTTTGGTTGTCTATTAATTTTTATTTATTGGATATTATTTAATTATAAGGTGGTATGAAGATCGTCGGAACAGCTTATATCGAACATAAGTAACATTTAATTCCGGGACATAAGAAGTTTCTGGACGAAAGGTGTTCCCTTCCAGTATGTAAATGATTAATAGAGCTTTCTAAACTCAAGATGTGATGTAAAAGAAACCGGAAAGATACGACATGTGGCTGGGCAAGATACGGGGTTCAATGTCCTTGTTCGGGTAGGCCAGAGGTACTCAACTCTTTCTTCATCCGTATATCGTTAATAATTAATTAACATTTTGTTGTTTGTGTTGTTTGTCTTATTTCAGATATGTTTGATACTGCATCAGTCTAGTAAGGTCGAAAGGAAAATTTAAAAAATTAAGCTCTATATATCGTCAATTGCGACGATAGTGTGTTATTTCGAGATATATAGTTCTCAATTACACGAAGTGATTATTTCGTTCTTTGTTTGAAAATTTATAGTATCTTTTCGTGAATAGTTGCAATATTAATTGACCTAAACATGCTCTAACAGTATGAAGTGCTGTATTTAAAAGTTATAATCGATTAAAAGTATAAGCTCGTCTAAAATCGTAAAATCGTCGTATAAAAAGTATAAAATTAAAGGAAAAATGGTATAAAATTTTACAGGAAAATCGAGGTTTTAAGACGGTCAGAAACGTAAGAAAGATGACGAACAGGACTTACGATAAATGCACAACCGAAACCGTGAAACCTAGAATCCTGAAATTTTGCATAAAGGTTCTGCATATAAGGCAAATGAGCTCTAAGAAAGGAAATTTGAAAATTCTACCCCGAAGAGGCTAAAATACTGGTTTAAAGTTGGCATGAATATATTTTTATATCGACCAAAACTCGAGAGCCACGGCCATAAGCCATAAGCTACTTGTAATTAAAAGGGTAATTATTTTGAAATCAATAACCAAACAAATATTTATTGTAGTGAGATACCTTAAATATTTTTCACTGGAGATGATCATAAATAGTTCATCCTTTATTTTAGGAGATTAACCAACGAGTGTGCTGGCTACCTGTTGAGTGGTTGCTGTAGCCACATCCGGATCTAACCGCAAAAAGGGATAAACTTCTCTCCGACGTTATATACATACTACTCCTGAGGACAGAGACAGTCGTCTGACGAGTTTAAATTTAATAACGGTTACACGGGATTATGAAGTGACAATCCTAATACCCTACAATTATGAAAAACTTAAAACGAATGACAATATAAGTCTAACCTAAACAATCTAAAGGGGGAACACGCCTAAACGTCATGTCAAAAATGCTAGCCGCTTTCTAGTGTTGACTGGTGATTGCAATCTGCGCGAGATATGAATCAACCCTCTTGTCACTGGATGCATCGATTAAACGTGAAACTAAATTACTAAAGTAAACATTGCTGAAGGAATTTTGTTAAAATTAAACAATAATAGAGCTACATACATACATATACACCATAATAACATGATAGACTAGAGTTTATAAATATATTTCGGGTTTTGGCCATACAGGATCATCAGGGATGCTGTTGAGTACAACTAGAAGTCATTAAATAGATTCATTATCATCATTAGGGCCGCGGTTTTTTTTTTTAGTAGTCTCAAAGTTGAATGCATCTGTCTAGAACAGTCGTCTACAACCTTTGGGGCGGAAGAGCCAAAAGTTACAATTGGAAAAATTTTCCATACTTTAAAGAGCAACTAGAATATGTTTAAATACTTTCATATCTGTCTGTGTTCCAATTTCAACACGATTTTCACTGGTTTGTTATCGGGAGTATACAGTACAGTGGGATTTATACAGTATATAAAATAGAGACCTACGGATACATTTTTGTCAATATGTTTTGTAACTTGAGAGCCAATATTTCCATTGAAAGAGCCGCATGTGGCTCGCGAGCCGCAGGTTGCCGACCCCCTGCTCTAGAACTTTACCGAGATGCGCTTACGCAACAAATGGATTTTCTTGGAATCGAACCCGTTGCAGGGCATGCGTTCGCTACAACGAGCGTGGTAATTAATTACTTTCTTATTAATTCATGACTACGTGTCAGATAATTCAGTCAAAGATTGTACATTACATTAATTATTAATTCATGATTTTTCTTACATTAAACCCTTTTTTCTCCTTTTTTTTGAGGCCACTCTACTTCCCGAAAGTTGTAAGATCATATTTTTGTGTTTTGAGGAAAAAATAGAAGTAAATATAAAAAATATAAGTAAGGTTTATTTAAAAATATAATATCTTGGAAATACAACGTGAACTTATATTTAGATTTTTTATGTGAGAAGATTAGCAGACGAGCATGCAAATCACCTGATGTTAAGTAGATGCAGCCCATAGACATCCACGTACCACAAACATGACCGAAATCCTATCTGAGTTCGAACGTAGATACGTTGCTACTCCTGAGGACTAAGACGGTCCTCGCTTCAAACCGTAGCCGGCAACCGCAACTCTCCAACCGAAACACCAGTAATGCTTGACGGTGGGTTACGGGGCGGCGCTGGTACCTCCGCGTTCGACTTATAATTCTCCCACCTTTAAATTTGAGATATTCCAGACATACTCGATGTAATTTTCAGATATTGCAAACATATTCGAGATATGTATGTACACGAGATAACATAGAATGCTGAAATCATAAAATTCCGTTTAGCTTCAAAGTAATCTGGAAAACCAACCTATTGATACTTATTGTCCTTGTCCTTAGCCCAAACACATATTTGTAAATTATTCAGCTAATTTAGTACAATCATTTTACTTGATCTAATGTTATGTTCTCATTAGGTAAGCTGTGTTCATTTTCTCAGGATGAACATTATCATAAAGTTATTTTAACAAAAGTATGAAATCTGTATAACGAAACGCATTCAATTTGTGAACCAAATAATAATAAAAAAGCTATTACAATACCATCCAACAGAACGGACCAGTGTCACTCGAGAAACCTTAAACATTATATAACTGCGTTCCATTGTGTTCCAATGTTTTGTCATCTGAGCGCTCAGTCGGTAAACTACATCCTATGGCTTATTGGAAAGCAATAAATATCTCATTGGTTTCAAAAGCTCATTGGTTCAAAGATATTTGAGTTTATTGTTCGATATTTAGTTTTTTGTTGGTTGGATTGGATCTCGTGGGTTTCCTTCAGAGTGGGGAGGACTAAGCTAATGTCCACCACACTGGCCTCCTGGTAGCCTTTTTTTTAATGTAAGAAGAATAGTATAGCATTAAAACACGCATGCAAACCATGTGATGTGAAGTAGTCGCAGCCCGTAGACATCCCCGTACAACCACAAACACGACTGCAATCGTATCTGAGCTCGAACGCAGATATGTTGCTACTCCTGAGGACGAATGGTCGCCTCGCTTCAAAGTGTAGCCGGTCTGTTGTTGATAACACTTAGTTTCGACTAATCGCAAACTAACTCGTTTTTAAGTGGCCCCGTCTCGCATACCATTGTTAGTTTTGTACATTATCATAACTAAAATGCTCTCGATTTAAGGACCGAAGTCGCTGGTGATGTGTTTTGTTAAGTCTTTAGTGATGGATACACACCTGATAGTTTGATAATGTCGCAATTAGAAGCTTTTGGATAGAGTTTAATGGACTTTTTTAAACGGACTTTGTAATGGTTACAACTTTTTTGATTAATAACTTTTGTTAGGTAGTTTGAGGACAGAATAATGGTACAGTATGTTTTGCCTATCGTTAGAGGAAGCTGTTTTGTGAGAAGAGTAGCAAATGAACATACAAACCACTTGATGTTAAGTTGCAGTATAACAACAAACACGACTGACGTTATGTTTTGTTATTTCTGAGGACTAAGATAGTCGCCTCGCTTTACAGATTAGCCGGCAACCGCACTCTCCAACCGAAACACAAGTAATGCTTTGCGGCAATTATGAGGGCAACAGTGATACCACCCATCGAACTATAGTTCTCCCCCCTTTAAATCAATCGTTGTTATTTACTTCGTTTTCCAAAGACGTTGTATTATTTAAAGATTAGGTATATGAGAAATTAGGAGTACGTAATTAACTTCCACAATGGCAGGTGATGACGCAGACCGTGCCTTATCGCTAGGTCGTAAAGCCAAGCGTCCTTGCATCGCATTACCTTGGTACCTTGCAGTCTGCCAATACAAATTTATCAATACTTACCTTTTTCTAGTTAAGTTAAATTCTATTTTTTTTTCAATTATTCCCACTTTGGTCTTTGCTGTTGGTAATAGGAGCCTGGTTCATATCTCGCGCAGTGAATTGCGATCGCTATTTAAGTCGGGAGTGGGCTAGCGTTCTTCGCACCATGCTGCTTCAGTTCGATGGGTGCAATGAGCAACGGTGGCCCTGCATCTAAAATGTCTGCCGCCACTGATCCCTCTTGTCACCGACGGCTGCGATTAAGCGTAGGACTAAACATATTTTATTAATTGTAGTCTATATATTGTCCTAATATAAACTATATTATTGCAAAGTTTCGTCCAAATCCGTTCTGTCGTTTTACCATGAACGAGTAAGAAATATCCATACATTCTCACAAACCTTTACTTATTTATTAGTAAGAAATTATATATATTTATAGAGAAGAATTTGTAGGATTGTCTGTCTTTTGAAGGTTATCAGCGGGTATTATGATATACAGTATTTATTTGTATTATAAGGAAATAATTAGTTGACTAGTTACAGCCCGTGGATTTGTTCACGTGTGTTTTTGCGGTCCATATTTATAACAGGAAACTGTTCTAAAGTACTCATAAAATTTAAATTGATATAACTTTTTTTTTATTTATTTATGCACATAAAATACATTACAAAGGGTAAAATTATCATTAAAATTAAGTTTTTTTTATAAACCATTTGCAATGTAACACTGAATATTAAATTACGTTTATTACAATACCATAGTTGGAAACCAGGTGAGCGCAAACAAACGTACAAACAAACAGACAAACACAATAATTTAGCCTGTTACTTCCTAATATCGTAAGTTTCTATAAATGATAAAGCTAATTGCAATATAACAGTGGAAACCACATTGAAAGCGGTTAAGCCGTGTCTGAATTTAGCATGCACAAATGCACAGACAAACAGAGAAACAAATTAAGTAATAGTCTATGTTTCTTTCTAATAACCTAGCTTTCTATTAGTGAAAAAATGGTTAAAATCGGTCCAGTAGTTTCGGAGCTTATTTGGTACAAACAAAGAAACAAAAATCTCTCTTCTTTAGAAGATTAGTATAGACTAGCTGTGCCCGAGACTTCCCGCCCGAGACTTCGTCTGCGTTTTTATTATGTAATACAAATCTAAAATAAAAGTAACCTAAATTACTCCTTATTACATTAATCTGCCGGCGAAAACTCCATCAAAATCGGTCCAATCATTCCAGAGATTAACTGAAACAAACAGATTTGGTATATGTACTTTGTATATATACATTGCATTTAGTAAAAAAGGAGTTATTTTAATATTACAAACAGACACTCAAATTTTATTTATTAGTATAGATATCAACGCGAGTACAGTTTAAATATATTTATCATTCCTATGATATGCACTTTTGGTAGTGAATTTGTATGTTGCTACTGATACGAGATAAGAGGTCATTCACCTTTTACTTGACAACATGACTGAATGATATCAAAAATAAATCATCGTACTAAAAAGTATTATTATAACAATAATGTTTTTTTAGAAAAATGATTGGTGTTTTACGAGCGTTCGTGGCAATTAATTTTTAATTAATTGAAATTTCTAATTAATTAAATTTATATGCAGTTATATTAATAGTTTTAATTTTTCAAACAATTCGTTGCGATTGATCTACGTCGCCGATGACAAGAGGTTCATATGGGCCACTAAATAAAAAATAAAAAAAACATACTGATTTTCTAATGATACTGCACTTTGCCTTTGAATTTGACTGATTGAATTAAAGTTTGTTTAGAACCATAGATTTTTTCATTTCGTGGCAAGGGCGTAAATACACTCTACTAACGAGAAGTAAAACGGGGAAATGATAAGAAATTAGAAAAAGCTGATAATATTTGGAATAGGAGACATCAGGAAAGCATGTAAAGGTAAAAATAAATATATAACACATAATTTAGATATAATAAATAAAATGCATGCACTTACATTGTTATAAGTAATAACTTCTTAAATTTTAATATCGTTTTTCATAATAAATAACGCTAGAATTTTATACACATCCGAGTTAGGGAACCATAGATTTAGTTTCTCTTTAAGTTTATAAAAGAATACCATAGACATTACGAATATGTTTGATAGCGAAGTTCATTGTCCGCGCACGCGTACAATCCGCGCATGCGCGTTGCGATCATCCCCCTGTTGATCATTTGAACCCTCGCGTAGCTGATTTGATGAAAAGGGGTGTTTACAACTGCGGATATCTTTGTAATATGTACTTTTTGACAGTGTTCGCCTTCTAAACCGAAGTAGACTTTACCTATGGTTCGGGAGACCATCGTTACATCTACGTCCTGACACGCAGCCCCCTTCGCTAGGTTTAGCAGTCCATGGTTTCCGTAGTGTGGCCGTTGCCTACTACAACTTCTTGGAGCCACTAGCGTAGAGATTGTAGGTTGTTAAGTTTCGTTAAACTCAGCGCCCCACTACACCCCAATCGTCATCATCAATATGTACTTTTTAAGAGTAGCAAATGACCATGCAAACCACCTGATGTTAAGTAGTCGCAGCCAGACATCCACGTACCACCACAAATATGCCTGAAATCCTATCTAAGCTCGAACGTAGATACGTTGCTAATCCTGACGACTAAGATGGTCGTTTCTCTTCCCAGTGTAGCCAGCAACTGTACCTCTCCAACCGAGACGCAAGTAATACTTTACGGCGGATTATGAGAGTACTTAGAATAGTGTTAAAAACTGATGAATAGATTAACTAAAAACTAACTACAGCTAAAATCTATTTGTAACGTATAGATAAATATATTAAGTAAAAAACAAATTTTTCACGGTATAAATTTTTCAAATGTACTTTTGAAAAATATGTTTCATACAAAACATATAATTTTTTTTTTCATTGCCAAAAAACTGATTTTCTTAGTTAGTCCTTTGTCACTTTAAAGGCGACATATAAATTTTATTCTGAGCCAATGACGTGAAACCAAGATGGCGACTTTATGCTATATTTCATATTATATGCCATATTACACAAATCTTCGTACCCTTTTAAAATAATCTGTTTGGTTCTGGGGCTAAAATAACAGGCATTTCGCAGTCGGTTCGTGTAAAGGGTCTTTTCAGATTTTGACATATTGATTATTTTCCCTCTCTTTTGTCTTTATCTTTTGTCTCGCTCTGTGCACTGTCAGCTGTCATTATGACATTCGTTTAGTACGAGCGTGTATTTTGGTGTATTTACAAGGATTTTATAGTGATTTTGTGGAATTACTCGCTGAAATGGTATGTACGTTTTTTTTTTGTTAGAGCTTTGTTATTGAACTTGTTTGTTATGAATGGATTGGGGAGGTACCGCCCGCTAGCTCACAATCCGCCGTAAAACAATGATTGTTTCGTTTAATGTGTAGTTGCCGGCTACACTTACCAACGACGCGATCGTCTGAAGATCTCAGACTTCCGACTTTTTAAATCACTTCTGTTAGATTTTGTGAAATTATGTTCTTCTTTTTTTATTTATTTTCTTGAGAGCTAGTCATAAAGTTTTCAAAGGTGTGTGAAGTCTACCACTCCGCAATTGACCAGCGCGGTGGACTATGCTCCAACCATCTTTTATCTTGAATCTGAGTCCGAGTGATCTTCGATCCGAAGTCCACCTTCGGACTCTTATGTGTACCAATTAACTAATTCTTCTGTCTGAATATGACGATTTCCCCAGTGTTTTTTAGGTTTTCAGTCCACATGGTTGAGTTCGTTACCAGTCTTTGAAAATCAATGTCCATTAGTGGATTTGGGATTGCTTTAACGTGTGCAAATCACTTCGGTTCTATGCCTTAAACCAAAAATTTCCTGCAGTATTTTTCAAGTCCACCCACCTGCTTGATTTCATTACCATTAATGGAGTAATAAGATCCCTTAGTAGATTTTAACTTGCCGTAATTACCGCCAGTCAAATAGGACCTGTAGTTAAACGATTTTCCGAAGAGTTTTTCAGGTATCAGTCCACCAGGTTGTTTTCATTACCATCAATTGGGTATACTAATGGTCAGTGGACTTAGGAGTTCACCAATATGCGTAAATCAATTCGGCCTCATGCGTGTATTCGACGATTTCCCGTAGTGTTTTCCAGGTCATCTGTCCACCTGCTTGATTTAATTACCATACATTGGAACTCACGTGTTGGCTAGTATTAATTCGGCAGGTGCACTGTGTTCGTTCGTAAAATATCGTGCCACAGAATAGATATATAACAGAAAGCTTGGTTTTAAGAAATTAATAAATTAGATTTTTTTCGGGTTACGTGCAAGGAGTGGTGCTGGCTCGTTAACCCTTGAGACGACTGTTTTTATAGTTATTCAACTATAGTTTGACCAAAGAGATATCAAAAACACCCTCATTACCAACAACGTATCAACGAATCACTCATTTCCTCATCATTTTAAAGGTGGGAGGTTATAGTTCGACTGGGTATGTACCACCGCCGCCCTCATAATCCGCCTCATAATTCGAGAGGTGTGTCTTGTGGGCTAAATTTTGAAGCGAAGCGACGATCTTAGTCATCAGGAGTAGCAACGTATCTACGTTCGAGCTCACGTAGGATTTAAGTCGTGTTTGTGGTTGTTTGTGGATGCCTATGGGCTACGACTACTTGCATACTATATCAGGTGGTTTCATGATCGTTTTCTCCTCTTCCCATATAAAAAATCACCGTATCATTCTATCATCCAATCATTCTATCACATTATTGTTATGACTTTAAACAATTCTTGTGTTTCGGTTAATGACATGTGGTTGCCGGACACTTACAACCGAGGCTGTACTGACTGTACGAGACTTCAGGAATAGCAACGCTAATAGATATCAATGCACGGCCGAAATTGCTGAATCAAAAAACCTGAAATTTTGCAGATACATTTATTATAACGTAATTGAGACCTAGGAAAATTTTGAAAATTTCACCCCCGCAACGTAAAATAGATTATGAAAATTAAAATGATCATACATTTTTGTCAAATCACAGTCGAAACCGCTGAACTAAAAAAAAACGACTTTTTTCAGATAGATTCTTACTAGAACGTAAGTGGGAAAAAGAAAATTATGGAAATTCCATGCCTAAAGCTTGAAACAGAATATTAATATGAAAATTTATATGATTGTTTGATTTCTTTTATGGACTTGCTTACGTACGTATGGGGTAAAAACTACATAATTAATTGGTTGCAACGTAATATTATGGCATAAACAAAGCCGCGAACACGTTTAATTATATATAAATACAAAAGCTTAATTTACGTAAGCTCTGCAAACAAAGCTTCACTTCTGTGTGCTCCTGTCATCCAAGGATCAGGTTGTTCAAAAGGATCACGGGTGCTTTAAATCATGTTATCATTATTGTGTGATAAGACGGCCGGATGTTAGCGGTACCCTGAGTCTTGTGTACCTACGATTGTCATCTCAGTGATGTTATCAGTCGTTGACTCTAGTAAGGGTCTAAGGGTCTTGCACGTGCGTTGTGTTTGTCTATCTTCGTAATCTGTATGTATAAGAATTAAGGTAAGTGGATGACTCAGAATAAAGTACAGCCGAAAGCGCTGAAGTTAAAATAGTAATTTCTTACAAATAAGTTTTTTTACTATGAAAGAGTAAGAATCGGGCATGCAGGCCACCTGATGTTAAGTGGTTACTGCAGCCCATGGACATCCACGACCAATCTCAAGTAGAATAGAAGTTCTATTTAAGGATGGACGCGGATGCGTTCCTACTCTTGAGGGCTAAGATGGTCGCCTCCAATAATGTGTAT
>DWON01005165.1:0-15250 GCA_018251015.1 Phocides pigmalion okeechobee | reverse complement strand
GAAAGGGCATTGCTAATTATCATTGCCATTGGTGAGTTTAGGAAAGGGCATTGCTAATTATCATTGCCATTGGTGAGCTTAGAAAAGGGAATTGCTATTTGTCATTGCCATTGGTGAGCTTATAAAATGCTATTGGTAATTGTCATTGCCATTGGTGAGCTTAGAAAATGCCATTACTAATTATAAAAGCCATTTCTGCATTTAGAAAATGCTATGGCTAATTGTTATTGACATAAATAAGTTTGAAAATGCTTTTCTAATTTCTATGATATGATTATTGGCATGTTTTTATATTTATCTTTGTAAGAGTAACCCGAGTATGCAGTCCATCTGATGTTAAGTGATGGCAGATATCCACACTCTAGCAGGATATAATTCTTATCTAAGGTAAGTAAATACATTATTATTATTCTTACTTTATTAATAATATTTTCGTCTTCATGTATAAATCTAATTTATTGTATAATATTCTTTTAAAACATATTTTATTTATAAGATAATTAATTTTAATTTAAATACTATTTACTTGCTTGATTAACTAAGATGGATACCTCGCAGAGAAATTAGATATGGACATCTTGATCACAATCTTACCCCGTCCTGGCTGATGATCTCGAGAGCATCTTCCACCATCTCCGGGATGGTCGCTGACCCACCCGTCTGTGACTGTGATGTGCCCAATGAAGAAGACGCTGTGTTTATATCTGAAACTACATATATAGTACGTAGATACAATAAAATTGTTATAAATCGCGGAGATTTTTTATATGACAAGAATAGCAAACGAGCATGCAAACCACCTGATGTTAAGTAGTCGCAGTCCATAGACATCCACGTACACAAACACGACTGAAATCCTATCTGGGGTCGAACGTAGATACGTTGCTAATCCTGAGGACTAAGATTACTAAGAGGACTAAGATGGTCGCTTCGCTTCAAAGTGTAGCCGGTAACCGCACCTCTCCAACCGAAACACAAGTAATGCTTTACGGTGGATTATGAGGGCGGCGGTGGTACCTCTCCGGTTGAACTATAGTTCTACCAGCTATTAATAGTAGTATTAGTTGAACGAATACTTTCACTAAACGAAAATTTACATTACCTTCCCTGTATCCGAGGCTACGGAAAGAGAAGTCTTGATCTGGTTGCTTTATGAGCTCGTAGAGATGTGGCATCTCAATGTCGTGGCTACAACGATACTGGTTATCCGGCTCGCACGCTGGAAATATATACAACACTCAGAGTTCGTATATTCGTAGTAGTTACATGGATGCTAAAAACTACAATATCTCTGTCAACCGTCGGCGCATCTCCAGTCTAGAGAAAACAGCTCCAGCTTAGTGCCGCCTCCCCCAACGCTGACTGGATGTAATAAATGAGCGCTTCAGTCAGTGATAACTTTTTTGTCAGCGAAGATATAATATAATATTGCATTGTGTTTGAAATTAAACGATTGATTGAAATATTGAGTGCAAAATATACAAAGGACAAAATACATAAAAGACAAAATATACAAAGAAAAAAATATACAAAAGACAAATAAGCAAAACTACAAATAAGCAAAACTACAAATACACAAAGTACAATTACGCAAAGTACAAATATACAAAGCACAAAATATACAAATTCCAATCCAAAATATACGAATTATAAAATATACGAAATACAAAATAGGAAAAGCGTGATCTTACGTGCCATGTTGAAGGGTTCGGTGTTAACAAGCGTGGCCGGCTGCTGCGCCATTCTGCAAGCCATGCGCCCACGTACAAGTGTCAAGCCGTAGGCGAACTGACTAAATAGACTCCAGGTTTATTTAGACTAGCTTTTTCGCAAATCGAATGGCGTATGAAACTGGCTGGTTTCGTCAAATGTCATATGAAACTGGCTAGACTCGTCAAATGTCATATGAAGTTGGCTATTTGCGTCAAATGTTATATGGAACCGGTTAGCTCATTCAAATAGCATATGAAACTGGTCAGCTTAGTCAAATGGCATATGAAACTGGTCAGCTTAGTCAAATGGCATATGAAACTGGTCAGCTTAGTCAAATAGCATATGAAACTGGTCAGCTTAGTCACAATGCTTATGCAATTCCTCAAATTTATCAAGAGACTCCGTTTATAGTAAGTACGTCTTTCTATTTAAGCTAATCCGAACTAAATGTTCAGATTAGTTTAAAATGTGTTCATTTTGAATTTAGAATTAACTAGACTTTTTTTTCGTTGAAGCTGTTTAAAGTCATGCTGTATTTATAGGGTAACTATTAATAAATAAAAATTCTGATTACTTTTGAAGAAAACATATGGTTGGGAGTATTGTTTCAATGAATTTACGCGAGCGGTAGGTCTATGTGAACACGCCCTAATTTGCGATGTGGTTAGGAGTCTATTTGATTACTTCGTCTACGGTCGAACATTCAGAGAATTATAGTTGTTTCATTGACAATATAATATACATTTTTTTCATTTAATTAATTTACAATGAATAATTTAAAAAAATACAGCGATCCGTGTGCCTATGCGGCATGGTGCCAAGAACGCTGGCCGCATTCCCGCACTGAAGAGCAATTGCTATTCTTATCACCAGTAGCATCGATCAACCGTAGAAAAACAATTACTGATGCTTCTATACAGAGATTTTTAACAATGTAACAACTATAATAATTTAAAACAAAATTATAAATAAATCGTGCTGAGGACAAAAGCAAAGCGAATGGGATAGTGCAAAAAAGTCTAAGTAGATTCTTTTACCAATTTTATTACTGATAACATAATCAATATTTTTGAGTTTTGCCTCTTAACTGCCGTATCGTCTACGCTTAACGCTTTGTGTGAAAACCACTTGATCAATTCGCATAAATATTATATCATTTTATAGCCTTCATATCAAGAGATAAATATCAGAAGAGACAAGAAGAGAGGGAGAGAGAGACAAAGGGGTAGAGAGAGAGACAGACAGAGGGGTAGAGAGACAGACAGAGGGGTAGAGAGACAGACAGAGGGGTAGAGAGACAGACAGAGGGGTAGAGAGAGATACAGACAGAGGGGTAGAGAGAGAGACAGACAGACAGAGGGGTAGAGAGAGATACAGGCAGAGGGGTGCAGAGGGGGTAAGGTACTCATTTTCCACCCTAAAGCAGTACTTGTGTTGGTTGGTGTGACCAACTCAGTCCTCAGACATCAAGACATTGGACTTGTTTGAGTTTGGACGTAGGCGTCTATTGGCTGGCAATACCATTGAACATCAGGTAGACTGCACGCTCGTATGCTACTTTTTTATGTGAAAAGAGTAGCAAACGAGCATGCAAACCATCTGATGTTAAGTAGTCGCACCCCATAGACATCCACGTACAACCACAAACACGACCAAAATCCTATCTGAGCTCGAACATAGATACATTGCTACTCCTGAGGATTAAGATGGCCAGTGTAGCAACCGCACCTCTCCAACCGAAAGAAGAAATGCGTTACGGCGGATTATGAGGGCGGCGGTGGCACCTCCCCGGTCGTACTAATTCTCCCACCTTTACTTAAATAGTTCATAATAAAGATTAAAGTTAATAAAAAGGTACTTACGCAGTAGCGATAATAGGAGTACTGTAAACACATTTGGTGTTCGAAGTGGTTGCTATTTGGAGCAACGGTGTATTGGTTAACAAGTTGTTTTTGAAGTTGTAAAGGCTCTCCAGCATGTGGGTGTTGGCTATATTCCGTCCTGTGTATGTGTGTGTTGGCACTGGAAATAGATAAATACTTTTTATCACAAAAACACTATATGTACACAAAGATTAGGATATTATTATGATAAAGGTGTCTTAGGGAAGATACCACTGCTTATAATTGTACTGGAAATTTTGTTTTAATACTTTCTATGCCTACCTTTATACATATAAGAGTACCCAAAACAATGTTTTTTTATTTTGTCTGTCGGTATATCTGTATGTCTGTATGTTTGTGCATGCTAATCGGTAAACTGTAAACGGCTAAACTGTTTATCCAATATGAATGGAGTTTTCAGGATTATATTGTGATTGGCTTCATTTGACAATGTGTTTTTTTCATTAAGAGTGATTAACAAATAAAGAAGTTATGTCAATTTATTTCTATGATCACTGACGAAGTCGTGGGCACAGTACTTACATATATCAGAGTCATTGCCAACTTGTATGAAAAGTGGCTGTGATATCTCCCTGCTCAGACCACCGTTAAATCTGTTGAACACATCGTTTATTTTGGGCAGCATTTCCTCTCTAGCCTCCCTGCAATTCATCCTCTGATACCTGACTTGTTCCGACCGAATTTTCTTATGATAGTACACCGAACATCTGTCTTGTTCTAAATAATTCTCTTTAGTTTCCAATATAGATGGCGCTGTGTTGATTTTGTTAAGTAAATCAACATTACTGTTTGGATATGGTTGCAAATAGTTAGTTTGTGTGTCCGGATAATCATTTAAACTGACATCTATACTGCTAAATATGTCTTGTATAGTTATTTCGTTGTGTTTGGGTATGGGTGCTTTTGAACGATTAGGGACACTTCGTTTTTGGACCAAAGCATTGATTGTGGACAACCTGCCGTCTGTACGGCGTAGTTTAACTCCTTGTATGGTATTCACATTTCTATACTCAATTTCTTGAGGTATGAGAGGGTATATTCCACTTATAGTTCTTTGTCGTTTAGGCATTGGTGCCGTCATCTCCTGAAAGAGTATTTCAAATATTAGCCAAGACAAAATATTATTATAACAATATTGAACAAATTCCAACTTGCTTTTTAGTTCTTTTACAAATAAAAATAAATTATTATTAATTAATAATAAATAGCAAAATTTGTTATTTAGGTTACGTAATGATTTGATGATTGGACACTGAAATAGCTGGGGACCATCAGGTCCTATGTTTATAAGTTACAATTTAAAAATTTAAGTCAGAATTTTTTGGAAATCTTTGGGAAGAGGATATATCAGAAGAAATAATTGTAGGGTGTATCAATTGTATTATACCCCCAAAGTAAATCTTTTGTTTTGGTCGGAAACTTCTTTAGGTAGACTTCAATCTTTTATGAGTTTATATGTGGATATCCATCTCACATAATAAAAATTGGGTGACAGGGGTTGGGGTTAATTAACCCTAAGCTCACTGCGACCACTTTAAGTCTTTTGTTACCAAAGAAAAATAGTTAAACCTTACCTCATTATGAGCAATGATATATCTTTTTGGATTATTTTTCACTCCGAAACAAGAGTTGCTGCCGAGTATACTGGGTCTATGTCTTCTATCCATACATTTTGCCATGACATTCATCTCAGACATCCTGCCGGCATGACCCAAAATCTTGATTTTACTCTCCTTAGGACTCGACTGATTTTGAATCTTGACACCATCAACTTGGTTGCTTAAGTTCACAGCTCCATATGATTTTCTTAGCGTCTTGAGATTGAAACTACGAAGAACCCTGTCACTTCCAGTAATAGATCTCGTAGGCATTGTGTTCAGAAAACTTTGTCTAGAATTGCATTTGACATATGTGTGATGCATGTCCGGACTGTATCTTATTACTCCGTGGACTGGACGTTTTGGAGTGTGAGTGATTGGCGGAGACTGACACAATTTATTGGTTGAAGATACTTCTCTGTTCTGGAAGGGAGAAAGTTTTTATAAATTTTATAATGCAATAAAATTTGTTAAAAAAAGATGTAAGTCAGTGGGGCTCATTCAACATGTTATAATTTGAATTCTAAATTTTATATCATTATGAGGCATTTACATACACTTAAGGAATATCAAAGTTGTACCCAGTATTTTGCTCACAAAAATACAACAAGATAATTAATGTTAAATCCAATTTCTCCGTAAGTGATTGTTAATCTTTTCGTGAAATAAAGAATCTTAAACCATGACTATACATTTTACATACTTAAATTTTGATATTTAATAAAATAATAATTAAATGCAATATTAGGTATAGTTTATTTTTAATTTGTCTTTGTATTGTATATGTATTGCATATATTTTAGCAGAGGTAACCATCTTAATCCTCAAGGGTAGGAACGCATCCGCGTCCATCCTTAAGAAGAACTTCTGTTCTATTTGAGATTGGACATGGTTGTCCACGGGCTGCAGTGACCACTTAACATCAGGTTTTTTTTTTGTGAAAGAATAAGATGGTGTTGACGTTGGCATGGCCTCATTTTTTACTCTATCATAATAAAAAAAAGAAAAATTTGCTATTGTAAGTATATTAAGATATTGAATGTATAAATATGTACCTGTAAATGTTTCTTCCGCTGTTTCTTTCTGTTCTGTGCCTGTTGTCTCTCCACTTTGACATAATGTATAATACTATTGACTTCACTCTCTGTTTTGTACTTCTTTGCGTGGATTAGATGTACTAAGTATATCTTCTATAAAGTTATAAAAAAAATGGTTTACATTGCATACTCTTGTTGTGAAGTATTTTTTGAAAAATTATTACCCAAATGAGTATTAAATATGTTTATACTTGAACAAATAAAATAAAAAACAACCCATCACTGTAATTTTAAATGTTGTGTTACAAAGTAAAACATTGTATCTACCCTATGTTGAGATCTGAAAACACTGGCAACATTACATTGGCTTCAAAAAGAAAAAAGTTAGAGAGAAAAGTTAATTCTATTGTCAGGATAAGTGCCAGCTCTCTGGTCCATAACCATTTGGTTAGATACTTAAAGAAAAATCTTCATAAAATTGATTTATTGTTTGATTTGTGGTTTGACCAGAGAGGTACCACCGCAACCCTTATGATCAGTTGTGAAGCAATGCTTATTTAATTAAAATGATGTGGTTGCTGGCTACACTTCCAATTGACGTAACTACTTCTAATATGAGCTCAGATGGGTTGGGAGACTTCAGTTCTGTTTAAGGTTTGATGGTGATACACCACAGGCTAAAGTGACCACTAAACACCAGGTTGCTACTCTTATAACATAGAAAACAATTAGTTCTTACTGACATATGCCATATTATCTTAAGTTTCGGGAGTAGCAACACATGATCGTCTTCACACGAGGTTGCTATTCTACATGGAGTTAGATATAGATGTCTTTGTGAGGGTAGTGACAATTTACCTTCCGGTGGACATCACGCTCATTTACGTTTCATAAACACGAATATGCATGCCACTTGATGTTCAGTTGTTACTAAGACCCAATGGTGGAGGAAAACATCGTACAAGTCATTCCTTAGTTTTGAAATCGAGATTTGAAATTTGAATCCGCACTTGGATAGTGTGGTGGATAAAGACCTAACGCTAATCTTTCTCCTTCTTAGTGTTCACCATTGGGAAATAATCGATTGATGATAATGAAACTTACCTTCACATTGGATGGCAACCTCAAAGATTTTGCTAGTTGCTGTAAATATCTGTAAGTTCTTCTCTCGAGATCTGTTACCGAAAAGTTTATGTCCTCCATTTCCATTTCTTCCATTTAAACGAAAATACACGTGCATTTGTTTATACTAGGCGGGTACTTTATATACTTTGACTTACCCGCAACTACGGAAAAATATTGCTTACAAAATAATGTCATTGTCATTAGCCATGCGCAAAACGCGCGGTGTTACGTTAAGAAAAATAAATATTGTCAACAATATGTCAAAAGGAAACAACCAACTTCATGTACCTATGGATAAAAGTTGTCAGACCAAAGAGAAAAGTAGTCGTCAGACTACCTTGACTATTTTGACAAGGGGTTACAGATAAAAACACGCTACTCATAAATTATTACCCTGTACCTTCACATATGCAACAGCTTAATGTATATGCAATACACGAATGAAGTACATGTACTGATGAGTACATATTCATTTTGTACACACATAAGATTGACCACCTAAATTTATATATGATGGTGATAATATTCACAGCTGGACATAATTTTTTTTAAGCCACAATATCTTGAAATTTCTTTTTTTTTAATCCGCTGTATTCGGGTTACCACTCTTTTTCCTAGTCATGCTAGTACCATTCTTTAATTTCTACCTCAATATTTAGATAGGCATCAATTCTTCGAACAATGTGGCCAGTTTTTATTGTAAACTTAGTGATATCGTACTTTAAAATACATAATTTATAAATTGCATGATGACTGCTGGTAGGAATATATTGGGCAAGTAAATAAAAGAAACAGATAATTCAAATTTTTACTTTACTCTCTGTGACAAAAGTCAATTGAAAACGTTGAAAAATGACTTCTTATTTTAAACTTACTTTCAAATTTGGTATTTAGGGATAACAATTGGAAAGTTATCATACCGTAATATTATGAGCTCATGTTCACAATCGAAACAAGGAATAAATAAAAAATAGATATCTAATACCATTACCTAGACTATTGTATTAATAAGACGGATCTAAAACACGATGATTTGAAAGACATAAATGAGACATTTGATCATACACACGAGATGATACGTATATATGATCAAAGGCTTGCGCTGTCAATTGTTCTTTATCTTTATATTTAAATAATTTATGCATATTTGTATAGAGGGTATAATTTAATAGCTGAAGAACCTAGACAGGACAGAGACGAAAATAGTTTCTCTAAGACCCAAAATCTTCGGTGTAACTTTCACAACAGCACTATTTATATAAAGAGGGTAAGCTACATTTGGAATCCCTGGCCACTGGTTCTAATTGTAGTATTCTTCTGAAAGGATGTATCGGATTTGTACTGAAACAAAAATTTAACTGAATTATAACTTATTTATCTATAGTATAACTAGTTAAATAGATTTATAAGCGTTTAAAGTGGAGCAGTTTTTTGGTGGCAAACAATTATTTCTTGGAACATTTAAAGTACATGTCCGTCACTTGTATTCTACCATATTTGTGAAATTCGTAATTGATTGAGATAAGCATTTAGATTTTTTTTTACGAAAAGGGAATTCATCTTTCTACATTTTTTAAACTTCGGAAAAACAGTGATATATCCATGAGTAGCTTTTAATTATTATTGTTATTAATATGGAAGACTCGATAACTATTAAGTATAAAAATTACTAGCACAATTCATGGCATTACTGCATACCTAGCACGTGAATTGTTGACGATGTTTCCCATGGCCTCTTTGAACATGATCGCCTTTTTTGTAAACGGCCTCTGTTTACTTTCAATACTATTTAATTCTGTCTCCTGAAAAAAAGCGATGTTTATATTACATTAATTCACGCTCAAACTGAATATGGGGTAGACAGAAAAGTCAATAAAATAATATATTTTGTTTTATTTTTTTTGATAATTGAAGGTTAAAAAGGGTCAATTTTGAATATATTCATAATTATTAATCTGCAAGACACAATATACAAATAATCAGTTTGAAATATAACTGAGATAGTTCAATTATACTATTCTTCTCTCTTTCTGTACCAATAAAAAGTCTTGTAAAAAGAACATCTTATGAAAATCAACGATTAGTAAGAATTATCTGGAATAAGATACGTTGTTAGAATTAATTACAATTACATAACAATTCAGTTCTTAGAAATCTAACTATTTTTTTAAATAATAATGTTGATCTTATTGAAAAATCTTTAACCTCTATATAATTTCCTAATAACTTTTACAAAAAAATGTGAATAGGTAAAAAATTGCTTACTAATATTGTCCGATTCTCATTTATTTGCTTCCCTAAATTGTTTCTATATTGGATCTGTCGTCTCAATTCCTCATTCGCACTTTCCAAATTTCTTCTAAGTTCTTCAAATGCTGCTTTTTTTACACACTCCATTGTTTCGAGCCTTTCTTGTTTCGCTCTTTCAATTTCTTGTCTTTTTTGCTCCATATGCTTTCTGTACTCCTGTGCTGCTTTCTGATAAAATTATATACGTAGAAATGAATTAAGATTTTATGACACTAGTTATATATTTAATATTATATTAACAGTATATTTATCATAGATTGTCATTGAATGTAATGGTTCTTTTTAGAAACAAATGTTTCTGTCCGAAAAATATGTTTAAATAACCTTATAATTATAGAGGAGTGAAACATATTAAATTTAATAAGATGGGTATATACGTTGCTTTAAATTGTTGATATTGGAATTCTAATAATATTAATATAAGTTAACAAAAGTAGTTTACTTTTTTGTTTTCATATTTTTGAATTTCTTCACTCCTTATCTTTTCTTCCGTCTCTCGCCGTCCTTTATTTTCCCATTCTCTTATAAAACTATCCGTTTCTTTTACTAATTGCTTCGCCATTTCTTTTTCTCTACTAAAATTCGTCACAAATACTTCTTTTTCTATTCGAAGCGTATTCTAAAAATATAAATTGTTTTTGTAGAAAGTAAGAAAAATTGTGTAGTGTTGGAATTTTCAGTTACGTTAAATTAAGATGTTTAGTTTTTGTGTTAAACATTTAGCAACGGAATGTTTTTTTGTGAAGAAACTTTTTAACATAGTGTATCACTTAGTTTTAAGTTACAATACAAGTTTGTATTACTAAATATCAACTGAAATATTGATTGATACTAACAATTTGGTCCTTCATCTGCTGTCGTTCTTTACGTAATTCGTCTAACGCTGTTCTTATCATTTTATTATCTAGTTCTCTTTCTAATTCCTTTTCTCTTCCTATCCTTGAAAGCTTCATCTCGTGTCCCTCGATAAAGTTCATCCTGTTTTTCTGTTGCTGGTCTTTTTTTCGTTTTATGGCTGTTATTGTTAAAAGGTAATTTCAGAAAATAATTTTACATAATTATGTTGTGAATTTTGGACTTATACAGCATCTTTAAATGGTTAAAATTAAAATATATATTAGATATTTGCAACAGAATGAATTAAAAAACAATCTAAATATAATAATGTAACAGTTGTTATAAAATTAAAAAAAATATATATCACACAAATGTGTATGAAAGTAAACTCAAATGTCGCTTTAAGTCGCATTTTATACCTTCAAAATAATCTTCCTCCATTTTCTTTTTCATCTTCTCCAATCTTCTGTTCTCCACTTCCCTCTCATGCTTGATAGCCTCTCTTCTATTTTTATTGGCACTTGCTATTTGTTCATCGTAAAACAGTCTCCGTTCTATCATTTCCTGTTTTAATTTTTCTGCTGCTTGGCGTTCGTATTGCTCCTGTAAGTACACTCACATGTAATATTATCATAATATAACTGGCTCACTAATGGGCATGGCTTCCTTCAGAGAGTGAGATGGTACATTTATTCATGACCATGGGCGTATAATTAGACTTTCCACACCTTTGAGAATTTTATGGAGAAGATCTTATTCTCCAACTTTAAAGAAAGTGACAATTAATTTCTAATACATATACATATAACCTTAAAAACAGAGGTGCAAAGGTGCATGTCTGGTATGTACATCTCCAATACTCCATATAATAATGTAATCCTAACCGTTTGTAATATAATTGTAACGAGGAACAATGTCGTTTAGGTAATAACAAAACATGTAAAGCCCAAGCATAATACGCAAAGCTACAAACAAGCTTTGTTTATAGAAGAGACAAATCCATAGACTGTAAAATCTGACGGTTGGGTTCCAACTCCAACCGCTGGCTAAATCATGTCCCTACGGGATCAAAGAGTAGTGTCTAATGGATACTACATTGAAGGTAGGACGTACTTGAACATACTAGAAAATGTCTATATCTATGGAACCATTTGACAACCATGGCGTTCTTATAACTAATAATAAAAAGGAATGTTGGTTTACTGATATTTGTTATTATTTTTATGAAACGATAACATATTTTGTAATCATGTAGTTTTTTCTAGGTATCGGTTTAGTATAAGATTAATTCGCTTGTGTGATTATACTAACTAAATTTAGTCTTATTTTTTTACAACTTGTATTGTTATTTTTTTAATAGCCTGTCATTTATATGGCCACGGGACGTTAAATATTTTTTTATTATCTATTCCCAAAAACACATAAAAGTCTAACCTTCATCTTAACGGTGTCTAAAAGGACCTGATGCCACATCCTGTCTACTTCTTCTGCCTCGTCTTCTATTCTTTTCTTTTCTTCCATTTGCATCTTTTGCA
This sequence comes from Phocides pigmalion okeechobee, assembly GCA_018251015.1. Taxonomy (NCBI): domain Eukaryota; kingdom Metazoa; phylum Arthropoda; class Insecta; order Lepidoptera; family Hesperiidae; genus Phocides; species Phocides pigmalion. Next base: position 3,191 of record DWON01005165.1, on the reverse strand, counting down.
TCTCTTTCAGTCGCACTTCATCTACTTTTGTACATTGCATGCCTTTAGCTCTGTTAATAATATTAATTATTATTATAAACGTAGTTTTATTACTGTTCCACTGTTTCGCACGAGACTCCTATGAGAACGAGAAAGGTGCCCCCGAGTACGGGAGCGCTTATGAAATCATTTACCACGAGATTTTACCACCAATTGCTTTCTATGCATAAATAATAACTGGGAACGATTACTTAACGTGTCCTAAATATAAACATGCGTGATCTTTAGCCACTCATGGTCACCCATCCAACTTTTGACTGCACTCGACGTTGCTTAACTTTGTTGATCGTAAAGTCTACACAACTTGCTAGGCTACACGGTTTCAGATTAACAATACATTTTGAATATTTGAACTTACATTTTTTCCCTCTCCAACGCCATTTCGCATTGAACAACTTTCTCCCTCTCAATCTCTTTTTCATAACTTTGTATTCTATCTTGTCTCTCTCTACGAACTCTACGCTCTTCCATAACACGCTTTGCCTCTAGCTCACACATCAATTCTTTTTCCTCTGTGCTTAGTAGGAGCTTGAGCCGCTCTCTTCTTTGTCAGAGCTTTCTGTCTTCTTTAAGAAACTTTTCTCGAACTTTTTCGCCCACTCGGTTGACTATAGCTCTAAATGATTTTTTTTTTGGATTAGATGTAAATGTTTTAAATTTAAAATACAAACTAAAATTTAAACTGTTTTAAATGACATGAGAAAGTTTTTTATTGGATAAGATGTAAAATATTTTAAATGGCATGAGAATGTCAATAAGCTCAATGGAAGGAACTGATTTAGGCAGGTCATTAGAGTAGAGCCTAATTATTACCACAGAGCCTTATTACTATTGCCAAAGAAATATCTAAATTGAAGCAATTTTGTATTTCGGTAGACAGGTGTCGCTACTGGCTCATTTACATATGAGGTTGTACCAACGTTTTTTTTTTTAATTTCTTTGTATCCTACTGTATTTGTGGCGGCAACACAGATTTATTTTATCTGGAGTCGGTTTGTTCTTTTGTCAAGCAATGATTTGTTACAATGTAAAATCAAAAAATAAAAAATCGTTGTGTCTATCCGGTATATAGATAAATGTATAAATTTCACGATAATATTAGTCTAAAAACAAACCTTAACATTAATCCAATATGAATAAACACCGCCTACTGTTTCAAACGAAGTGGCCATCTTAGTCTTCAGACATAGCAACGCATCTACGTTCGAGCTCAGATAGGATTTCAGTCGTGTCTGTGGTTGTACGTGGATGTCTATGGGCTGCGGCTACTTAACATAGTTTGCATGCTCGTTTGCTACTCTTCTCAAATAAAAAAATGTACTTACTGCTGCAAATGTACTGCGTCGTAGTCTACTATATCAGAATCCTTCTTCATTTCTTCAACATTTACTAAAGACTCCATATCATATCTTTGACGTATCTGAAATATACCAACATTTTATTATAACTTCTGTTCTATTTGAGATTGGACGTGGTTGTCCATGGGCTGCAGTGACCACTTAACATCACCAACCAATTAACTCTTTTACAAAAAAATAATCTCTAAATATATAATATTATAAATCAAAGTCCGCCGTCGCATCTGTCTGTCTGTTTATTCGCGATAAACTCGAAAAGTACTGGACGGATTTTCTCACAGATTACAACAACAGGCATAGAGATTCCTGAGGAAGATTTTGATGTATAAAGTTAAGATTTTAAATAGCCAAATTCAATATAGTAATTCCGTCGTTTTTAAAAATAGATGTTTATTACTGTTAGTTTTGGTACCTAGGTAAAGCCTGGATGCATGTATGATAAAAAATAATGTAAGTAAATATAATCTCTACTATCCGAGCGAAGCTGGGCCGGGTCGTAGTACGTGTTTTACGGTTACACATCTTTCAAATATAACGGAGAACGTATTCTTAAGAAAAATTAATTGATGGTAGAATTATAGAGGATCGGGGAGGTAACACGGTCACCCTCATAATCCGTTGTAAAGGACTTTTTTTTGTCGGTTTAAGAGGTGAGGTTATCGGATACATTTAGAAGCTAGGCTGTTATTTTAGTCTAGTTGCAAAAACTAACAATTAGAAACAACTATTTTAAACGACGACCAAATTACTATATTGAATTTAACCATTTAATTTCTACATCAATTTACAAAAAAAACTTAACTTGTTATGCACCAAAACCTTCTTCAGGTATCACTGTATATGTTGCTGAAAACTGAGAAAATCCGTCCAGTAAATTATGTAGTTTATCGCAAACAGACGGACAGACGCGACGAAGACTTGTTTTATAATATTTACAGATTTAGATAACCAATTAAGGCTTTATTTATTTTAGTAAACGTGGACAAAAACACAAGCACAGCTACTTTTAAAACCAATATTCAAATGTAGATAACGAATTATCGCTACTTTTAATTTAGTAAACGTAAAGAAAGACACAACTAATATTAAAATACAATGAAATAAAACCAATTTTCAGATTTAGATAACGAATTACCCCTACTTTTAATTTAGTAAACGTGAACAAAGTCACAGCTACTTTTAAAATAGTATCGCTAAAACATAACCAGTGTTCCAATTATAATGAGCTTACCTTCCAAAACTGAGTGGGATGCCCAAAGTAAACTCCACTCTGTTTAACTTTCGGTTTAGTTAATCCCATTGTGTTACTTATTTTAGAAATATTTTATAAATCTCAAAAATCCTCGCCTATTTCCGTTGTGAAGGACGTATCGACCCCACAGTTGCTGTGGTTACCTGTTTAATAACGTATGTCTATGTATATAAATGAGGAAGTTACAGACTTTAGAAATCAACGTGTAGCTGATTTCACAGAATCTAGTATTTTTTTATTATAAAAGAGTAAGAAACGGGCATGCAGGCCACCTGATGTTAAATAGTCACTGCAGCCCATGGACAATCACGTCCAATCTCAAATAGAACAGAAGTTCTATTTAAGAATGGACGCGGATGCCTTCCCACTCTTGAGGACTTAGATGGTCGCCTCCAATAATGTGTATCCGGCAACCACACCTCCCCAACCGAAACACTATACATGAAGAACCTGTTGCTTTACGGCGGGTTATGAGGGTGGCGGTGGTGCCGCCCCGGGCAAGTTCTAACGGCTCTACCACCTTTTAATCCTGTATCCTGAAA
>DWON01005164.1:0-15251 GCA_018251015.1 Phocides pigmalion okeechobee | reverse complement strand
CACTGCAGCCCATGGACAACCACGTCCAATCTCAAATAGAACAGAAGTTCTATTTAAGTATGGACGCGGATGCGTTCTTACACTTAAGGACTAAGATGGTCGCCTCCAATAATATATATCCGGCAACCACACCTCCCTAACCGAAACACAATACATGAAGAACATGTCGCTTTACGGCGGGTTATGAGGGTGGCGGTGGTATCGACCCGGGCGATCTCTAACGGCTCTACCACCTTTGAAATAATAAAAATAAGTAATGTAACCTTTGCTTTCCACCCCTCAGTCAGGATTGAGTGCTAACTCTAATTCAGTTTCATTCAGGTTCATAGAACACGTTTACCTACCAAATATTGTCTATTTGGTGCTAATAGTCGCTAAGTTAAATAGCTTTAGTATACAGAGAGCCAGACATATGCATAAGCGAACGGTTCGTCTTTTAATAGAAATATAAACTGATGGACCATTAGTAGGACAGGAAAACAGGCGTACAGGTGGACCAGATTGATAAACTGATAGACGACAAGTGACGTACAGAAGAAATTATAAGAATTCCACTTTAGTCATTAGCTGCGAAATCCTAAAAACGTAGTATCTCTAAATATTATAAAACGAAGTCCCCCGTTGCGCTTGTCTGTCTGTTCGCGATGAACTCAAAAGCATTGGACGGATTTTCTAACAGTTATCAATAATAGGTAAAGTGATTCCTGAGAATGGTTTTGGTGTGTAATAAGTTTTTTTTGTAAATTGGGCGAGAAATTAAATATAGTAATTCAGTCGTAGTTCGAAATAGATGTTTCTAATTGCTAGTTTTTGCAACTGTAATGACTGGATGCATGTATGAAAGAAAAATAATGTAAGTAAATATAAACTTTACTACCCGAGTGTAGCTGGGCCGGGTCGCTATCTGTACTAAAGTAAATCGTGTCGTGTGTATGAGTATTCTGTTTGTAACAATGTCTCACGTATCAACAAACGTGTTTAGGTAAACCGTGTGAGATTTCCCAATAAATTTCCGATAAAGGATATGCTAATGATTATTACTAGCGAAGATACCGATTCTGCGTCACCCAATCGTGTCAGTTGAACAGTTCGTAATAGATATAAATCCGGAATGTTCTTACGAAATTTTCAAAATTTACTCATATTTAAATGTGTGTTATTTTTGTAAAAAAAAAAAATTACGACCCGCGGAACACATTGGTAAGCATATCGATTTGATGTGCAGAGGGTGCCGGATTCGATTCCTGCCCAAGCAAATATCTGAGTGATAAATTTAGATTTTGGTCTTGGATTCAGGTATTTGTATAGTTTTGGGTGTTTGTATTTCCTATATATGTATATATGTATATGTTATTAGTTTGTTTCCTTCTCAAAAGGTTAGCGTTAGTTTCACCTTATATTATCAGCTGCCAGTAAAAGGCGTGTCCAATACCCATCCAGCAAATGGCATTAATTAAATCTCTTTTGGTTTTATTTTTGTATGTACAGAACCATTTTTAAATACCAAAGTTACTCGTCATATTCTCGGTAATTTGCCTATGAAATTTCGTCAAAATGGGTACAGCTATTTCGGAATTTATACGAAACAGACAGACATGAAATTTAAAAAAATCCTATTTTCTATGTGTGCCTTATATATGTTGTTTATGTATATAGTTTTCTATATATTAAAGTAACATACACTCTCAAAAAACTAAATTTTAATATTAAAAATTGACACTTCAATTTTACTTTACACGTAAAAATTACTTAAATAAAACACCAAGACTTGAGTTAATATATTTATTCTAAGATCACAGTCAGACCCTTTCTTATATTACATACAAAATTAATACGTACTTAACTTACTTAAAACTAAGTTAAGGTTTTCAAGGTGCCATAAAATTTGTATCTAGATAGTACCAATGACGCCCGCCATACAAATGTGCTGTAGTATGGATCTGTGTTTAGGTACTTTAATAAGTCAATAAAATTTACGAAACATCTTTAACAATTTCCCTGCGGCTACAACACTGCTGTGTAATTCTGGGCGCGACGCGCTTGCGGCTCCCACACACCTGTGTTGTACCGACAAATTTGTATGGTTTACCGGCAAACAAAAGTGCTGTGTTTACGTCGGCGCTATAAGACTAGGGGCGAACATTATGTAGTGTATTCGTAGATGAGATACAGACGCTAAAAAATACAATATTTCAGTAATTTGTCGGCGTATCTCCAGTCTAATCAAATAAGCTCCAGTTTAGGGCCGCCTCCCGCAATACTGACCAGATCATGTATATCCGCGCCGCAGTCAAATTGTTAAATATTATTTACATAGTAGCAAACCTGATTTATCTTGGTAATTCCCATTAGGACTTAGTTCTTAAAGGTTTTTCCTCCAGGGGTATTTCTAAGGACTAATTTTAATTACTATGTACAAATATATAACCTTATATCTTATTAATAAAAAAGTTAAATTATTGAGCAATTAGACGATTTCTCAACATAATATGAATTTATCTTTCTCAGTGTCAATTAAATTTAAAAAGTGTCAGAAATCTTTTAATTTACATCAAATTAAAATATTTTATTTCATTATAAGGATTGTTAAGATATAATGTAAAACTAGAACAGCTTTGTGAAAAATTGTTTGACTCTTCTTATAAGACCAAATCATAGATGCATTTTAACGGTGGTAGAGCCGTTAGAGCTCGCCCGGGGCGGCACCACCGCCACCCTCATAACCTGCCGTAAAGCTTTACTTATGTTTCGGTTGCTGCTACACTTTGAAGCGAGACGACTATCTTAGTCCTCAGGAGTAGCAATGCATCTACGTTCGACCTCAGATAGGATTTCATTCGCGTTTGTTCTTGTACGTGGATATATATGGGCTGCGACTACATACAATTAGGTGGTTTGCACGCTCGTTTGCTGTACTTCTCACATAAAAAAGAGACAAGAATTTGTTATAAAATAGACTTTTAAAAGTAGTAAAAGATTATTTCAACGAGTCATTTCTAACTGCACATGGGATTCACAATTAGAATGACTAAAACATTACGTACTAACATATATTTGTAATTCCACCGCTTTTGTTTATTTTATGGTAATAATATTGATTATTCTTTAGGCTTTTAAACTGGCATAAAATATATAATCTTACTTGATAATATATTTAATTTATACTAGTAGACAAAATTCCAAAAAGAGAGTTACAGACTACATCCTAAACCTTCACTCGGATGTCGTAAATATGCCGTGTCATTCGTACATTTTATATTTAAGCTCTAATTTTCAATTACTGATCATTCCTTTTCATTTATACCGCTTTCGATGATTTCAGCTGAGCCCAAAGTTTGATAGAGAATGTTTTTAGCATTAAATCCGCCTTTTGTACTACATTTTTTGTATTTCGTGTAATAAATATATAAATAATTTATTTAATACTATTAGCGTGGTGGAGCCCCATAGGCACCGTTCAACACTTCATTTAGTATTTTTATTCTTAATTATTAGCCCAAAAAAATAAACTCTTGACCTATACTCATTAATGGACATAGAATGGGTTGCGGTCAATATAGCTGAAATAAATAAATTAAGTGGAATATAAAATAAATTATAGTAAGAACTAGCCGTGCCTACGACTTCCTTATTGATGATTGAATTAAATTGATATAACTTATTTATTTGTTAATCGATTTCAATAAAAAACTCTAAATGATAAGTGAAGCCTAATACAATATAATCTTGAAAACGGCATTAAAATCGGATAAGCCCTTTCTGAGATTAGCGTGCACAAACATACAGACAAACAGACCAAATGAAAAAACATTGTTTTGGGTTCTTTTGCGTGTACAAAGACATCCCATTATCATTTTTTTAATATATTTGCCATGCATAGACATCGATCATTTACACTTTTTTATATGTATAAATAGTACAGTAAATTTTTTCTATTCGTTGTTTGACCATGACACAATAAAAGTACACTAAAATAAAAATACTGTATTATACGTAAAAATAAAAGTATTACAAGTTAGTTACATAAACTTAATATACTAATTAGTAGAGAATATATTAAGTTAGTATATAAAATAATATTCATCAGTATTTTAAGTTTATATACTAGGTAGGGTATTAAGTTTATGGTTTCGTTGTATTGACAACTATCATTAAAAAAATCTATGTTTAGAATAATTATGTTCTGTTCTAGATCATAGACGTAAACAGTCAGACATGGATGTTTATAATCTAAAAAATGGAACTAAAATATTTCATAGACAAGCTGTCAAAATTGACAGTTCCGCGAAGAAAATGGCGCCTTTATTCGTGATTGTAAAATGTATGTCGCGCTAAAAACGTCAAATAGAAAGTTTAAGGACGGACGGATTATACTAGGTACCTACATTAGTCATTAACAGTAATGATTAACAGGAGTCTTACCACTATTCTCTAAAACTATCATGAATCAAAACAGTCTTGTTTTATATACTCTAGATAATAATTTAAAATAACGAATTACTATATTTTTCTTGCTACAAATATGTTAAATGTTTCAGTTTCATGACAATTTTATGTTTATATAGCATCATCTAATTATAATTGGGTATCAGAACTAAACTAAATTAAATGATACTTTAAAAATATTTACATATTTAACACGCTATTAAAAACTTAAGGAAGTAGAAATAACAAGTGTCGGAGTAAATTAAATACAACCTTATTTTTAAGGTGATAGTTAGACCCAGGTTTTAAGGTTTAGAAGTTTAGCTAATAAAGTAACAATTACATTTAATCAAACAGTTTCACACAAAATATAGTTAATACAATAAATAAATAAACATTTTATTTACAATTAGTCCTATAATTATACTGGTCTCAAGCAATTATAATTATCGTAGTCTAGTTTGACCAATTTACCGACATCATCAAAGAGCATACAAACCACCTGATGAAATAGTTCGATCGGGGAGGTACCGCCGCTGCCCTCATAATCTACCATAAAGCATTACTTGTGTTTCGGTTGGAGAGGTGCGGTTGCCAGCTACCCTTTGAAGCGAGGTGACCATGTTAGTCCTCAAGAGTAGGAACGTAACTACGTTTGGGCTCAAATAGGATTTGGGTTGTGTTTTGGTTGTACGTGGATGTCTATATACTACTTAACATCAGGTGGTTTGCATGCTCGTTTACTACTCATCTCACATAAAAAAGTCAGTAAACCAGTAACCAGTAAACAGTATGAGTAAAACCCTGAATGCTGGACGCCATAATTTGAATACAGCTCAAAGAAACGCGGGATTTCTCTACAAAATATTGTACGTAAAGAAGTCTGACCCTGCTCTCCCTATGACTCTGTAACACATAATTTTCAAGACTACCCTTCCTTAACGGGTCGCGTAAACGTTCTTATCAAAAGGTAACAAAGGTAACACTATAAGTAACAACACTTAAAAGTTACAATAAGTCAAGCCATTGCCTATGCATGCCGCATATGCAATGGCATGCGGAATGAAGTTCTGCTCGTAGTTCCCGCTGAAGAGGTGCGACCAGGGTCCCTTGGCGAACACGGCGACGTCTTCGCCGCCGTGGGTCTCTCTTGGCAGCGGGACTAACGCTGGATATGTGTAGTTTATATTACCTATGGAGATATGATTTTAAACTAGTATATTTCTTTGTATGGCTCGTGGTCACGTTCCAAGTTCATAGTTACTGTCTGTCTTTCAAAACCCTTTTTATTGGGAACGTGTAGAGGTACCAATTTGAAATAATTATTAAATCGTGTCCGATTCGCATCTTAGTGAGTTTTGTTTATTCTTTGGCCTTAAAGGATCTTAAAAATCTTTGAAAATAAATTTTGGTTGCAACTTACTCATATCGTCCATTAATAGGTTGTGTCTTTGGTAGTTCTCATGAGGCTTATACCCGGGGCCGTTCGCGTAGCTCAATGTCGTATAAGGCATATTGTCGGATGCATTCTGCTGTAACATTGTTGTTATTGTAATAACTCCCATAATCTTTGAAGCAATTACTGTTGGTTGGCGATTCTGTTTACTCTGAGACTTGTGCCTTAGTTGGACAGATGTATACTATAATATCTTACCTTTGAATTTGCAAATCCTAATATATCCGAACCCCGTTGACTGTAGCCGCTGTATGTCATTGTGTGGCTATGATCAGACGTGACCACGATAAGAGTTTCTTCTAAATTGACCATTCGTAATGCTGCTTCAACAGCTTTTGCAAGTTCAGCTGTTTCATCCAGAGCCTTGCGAGCTTTTGTCTCGTGATGAGCTATATCTATTTTACCTCCTGAAAGTTTAATTTAGCACGTTTTATTTTGATTTTTGTGAAGGAGCTTGCAAGTCTTAACGATATAAAAGTTAAGCAACGACGCGAGCAGGCAAGAATTGGATGGATGATCACCAGTGGTGAAATTATATGTGCGTTTCTTTTCTTCGGTGGCCATAATATCATCGGTTCCGATTGTTATAACTAGATGACACTCGTGAAACATGGTTGAACGCGTTATGGGAACATCCAACTGGCGGCTTACCAATTCAACCCATGCTCCAAAAAAGTTGTGGAGCAACATAGTGATGTGTCCTCCATGTTTCCAATTACTTGACTTCTGAACCATTTGGATATATAATTATGATTCTAAAGATGTAAATACAAATTGTAAGCAAAAATTTTGGAAACATTCTTAAATTTTTCCTTAATAATATAACAAATTAAACAAAGTTAACATAAGCCAAATAACTATTATCTCTATACTCGTTCTTCTTATCTAGATTTAATTTAGACGTTTCTTATATGTTTGTATTATAAGAAAAGTAATTTTATTATATAACGAGTGTTCTCGATTATTGCTTTTCAATTGCCGATATTTCGAACCTGTAGGCGTATTGTGTAAGCCGGGTCGTCGTAAATAAAAATAAAAATAAAATAAAATAGCTCCGCTACAAACCAATTGCATGGCTCGTGGTCACGGCGAAACTGTTAATCGTGGGTACCCGTGCAATAAAATGTATACATTCCGCAGTGATTTTAGTTTAAAATCATATATTATGAGAAATGATTACTATAATTACCTTCCACAAACAAGAAGAATCCATTCTTATTTTGCGAAAGCATTTGTATAGCTTTCTGTGTCATTTCACTGAGAGTTGGATCATCATCATTAGCTTCCAAATGATACGGCATGTGGTCTGGAGAGAACAGTCCAAGCACACTGTTATGTTCTTTCTCGTTGATTCTCATTAAATCCTTTTTATTATAAACATATATTGGTCTAGCGCCCATAATTTCCTTTCTAAGAAGCCATTCTCGAATTAGATCGACTTTATCGTTTCTGTATCCTCTGTGACCTTCTATATCTTTTTCCTTTTTCGAGAAAAAGTTTTTTCTGCCGCCTCCTAGGACCACCTAGAGAGTATATCAAAATTTGAAATTAGAATACTTACAATTTTTAATTAAGATACCTAAACATAGCATGGATTACCTTAAACGTAATATTAAAAGTTTAACCTAAATGATCATAAAAGAAGGATGTAAGGTCCGTGTCCACGTGGAATGGTGCCAAGAAGCTGACGTAAAACAATACTTGTGTGTTCAGTAGAAAGGTGTGGCTACCAGTTATCTCACTTGAAATACAACTTTTTAAGTTTGGAATAGCAACGCATTTTTGACAAACTTAAATTTGGACTTTTCTACTGTATTGCGTTGATTAACGATGTCCATGGGAGATGACCATTTGCTATTAGGCAGATTACACGTTGGCTTACTCGTCGTCGTCGGTTTTTATTTATACTGTGGTGACTTATTCATATTATATTCTTAACTTTGTCTCTGCCACGTCAATTCTCATTATCAATTACGTATCTAATGTTGTTTCTGTTAACTTATGCATACTTTTTACTACAAACCGTTTTCCACTTAAACTTAAGGCGTATGTTTAAACATTTTCTAACTTCGATTTAGTCACGATCTATATACCTTTCCTTAACGGATACATTGTGGTCCTATCTATCCTTCATTGTATTGTTGTTTCAACCAATAAAACGGAATGTACCTGTATCATTGTTTACGTTATTTGTTACACTTACGCATTTTCGATCATACTCGCATTCGATCCGGTTGAGTCACTTACACATAGTAATTCATTACCTTGTAACTCCATATAAACTTCCTCATATTGAAAGTATGTTATTTTGAATTTGAGGAAGTTTCGACAAGGTTCGACTGCCTATATGTTTTTTATCAACATACTGGCTCTATTACATTCTAAAAGGTCTAAAACCCAAACGTATCAGTACAATTCGATTCAACCGAATTAATAAATGAAATGTATGGTTGCCAAATAAACTAGAAACTATTTGTTAGCGATTAGATATTTTAGTTAGTAGATTTTGTATGATTCCACCTGGGAGGGACCACCGCCGCAACCATTTCTAAAGAGAAACTAGAGAAGTAGAAAGGTTTGGTCGCTTCACTAACAAATGAGGCGACCTCTTTGGTCCTCAGTAGCAATGCATCCACGATCGTGTTCAAGTAGGACCCTTGTCCTTTATGGAATTAGTTACAGATGGCCACGGACAGCAATGACCACTTAACATTAGGTGGACTGTATGTTTGTTTGCTAAGTTATTGATATCTTCTGTTTGCGGAGACTTCAAGACATCAATACAAGCTATCAGAGACATGTGAGAATGTCATACACTTTTAAGTATATACTTTTATTACGTCATGCGTCATCTATTACAATTTTTTTCGACGCAGCAGTTATGAGGCAATGTCACCCTAAGCTGCCTTTGTATTCACCTATAGGGATAGAACGGCACTGTATCAGAATATGCTGTATATGTGCATGTGTGGGAATGTGTGTGTAATAACGCAACAAACATTAATGTCGCTGCCCGCTTACCCAGTTGTGTTGCAATATTGCCCTAGACCATTGCCTAATTCGAATGTACGGACAAACCCTATTCTAATACAGGGTCAGTCTGATCAAACTACGCGTCTATCTCTACCGCTACGTCCGTAACGTCATACGTCTTACATTAACCTCATTTGTCCATTCGCACCCGAACTAGTTCTGTGAGTTTTTTATATGAAATAAGTAGCAAACGAGCATACAAACTACCTGATATTAAGTAGTCGCAACCCATAGACATCTACGTACAAGCACAAATATGACTGAAATCCTGTCCGAGATCGAACGTATTCACGTTGCTAGTCCTGAGGACTAGATGTTCGCCTCGCTTCAAAGTGTAGCCGGCAACCTCTCCAACCGAAACACAAGTAATGCTTTACGGTGGACTATGAGGCCGGCTCTATCTCTCTAAGCTTTGTCTACTGCTTCGTGTATTACGTCACATGTCTTACATTAATCTTGCTGCCCACTCGTCCCCGGACGAGTTGTGTCGCGATGTCGTCACAATGAAGGCCTCGTTTCGGTAGATCCGCGTCCGCTTCCCAGCGGCGGTCGGCTGCGTGCGCGTAGGAGGCAGCTGGCGTAGCGTGCGTCACTCGCGTTGTAGTTACTACACCTGTTGAAGGTAACTTCTTATTTTGTATGCTAGAAAGATACTTATTCACAACAGGAAACTGTCAAAGTTGGGAGAACTATAGTTCGACTGGGGTACCACCGCCGCCCTCATAATCCGTCGTAAAGCATTGCTTGTGATTCGGTTAGAGAGGTGCGATTGCAGTCTATACTTAGAAGCGAGGCGACCATCTTAGTCCTCAGAAGTAGCAACGTATCTACGTTCGAGCTCAGATAGGATTCCGGTCGTGTTTGTGGTTGTACGTGGATGTCTATGGGCAGCGACTACTTAACACAAGGTGGTTTGCATGCTCGTTTGCTATTCTTATCATACAAAAAAAAAAATTTATCAGCTACAGATTACCCCTTGATTTTGGAGTAATTAAGCAAATTGAAGTTCTGGACGTTGTTTTCCAATATTCCAAAGACGGTTTATAATATTACATTATTGAAAATTGCTATGATAATTATACTGAAAATTGGATTAAAGAGATTCTGTGGTTAGCGAGTTGAAAATCTACGCCTTTTAAGAAATTTATTTGCGATATTTGCTTTAGCGAAGATTAATTGCTATGAATTATGCAGCAGGTGTTAATGGATGCTCGAAAATTTGGAAACAAGCGTCGTTGTATGTCTGTGATCAATTATTTGTAGAAGACTGTTGGTGGTAGTGACCATCTACCATTAGGTGGCCTATATTTTTGTTAAAATTTCAAAATGTAAAAATGTCTTTACTCTTTTTTTTATTGTCCACTTGATGGTTACTGTCGGTCATGGACATCAACTTCATAAAGCCGTGACCACGAGCTATGAGATATCAATACAAGCTATCAGAGACATGTAAGAATCATAAAGGTCAATAAGGGTCATAAAGCCGACCACGAGCTATGCAACTGGTTCGAAATATAGGAAATGAAAAATGAAAAATCGTCTATCGTGAGCATTCGGTACGTGGTAAAATGTATAAATTCCGCAATAATATTAGTTTAAAATCATAAACTTCATAAAGATCAAAAGTCCTACTTGAAGTCGATCACAGATGTGTTGCTACTCCTGAGGACAATATCGCCTCCTTTGTAGGTTAGCTGGCAACCACAACTTTCTACCGTAACGCAAGTAAGCTTTAAGCTCGAAATGGGTGTGTTGGTCACACCTTTCCTGTCGAACATACAATTCTATCACCTTAAAATTTAACACGTTGAATGCGGCGCACATATAGTAGATAGGGTCAGCGTCGCAGGAGGCGACACTAAACTGGAGCTTATTTCTCTAGACTAAAGATCCACTGAAATATTGTATTGTTTAGCATCTGTGTATCATCTACAAATAAATAGACGTAATGTACGCCCCAATCTTGTAGGGCCGACGTAAACACAGCACTTTTGTTCGCCCGTAATACATGCAAATTTGTACGTACAACACAGGTGTGTATAGCCGCAAGCGCGTTACGCCGCGTAATTACACATCAGTGTTGTAGAGCGCAGGGGAAGTATTAAAGTTACTTTGCCTAACCTGTAGCCTTCCCAGCTTTCTGTGCCCAATCCACAAGACCGGTGACAGCATTTGCCCCGTTCCTCTGGCCCTCGCAGTCTCCTCGCTTCACAGCGCCACTGAGGCCCACTGTTCCACTGTTGGCCTTAACACCCGTGAGATATGCCGTGCCGCTACAGGCAGAGTCAGCCACATTTCGATCCAAACAGTATGTCTGAAAAATAAATAAACTAAATACAATATTTATTATATGAAGACTAATTATATTAAAAGCCTTTAATATTGAATAGTTGAATAGTGGAATATCACTTATATATTCTTTCAAGTATATATGTAGTATATGTTTACAAATTACTTCCTGAAAGTTACCTGGAAGTGAAAGTTGGCTGAGAGAAAAGGCTGGATAGCATTTAACATGTCGATCAAAAAGAATGTGGTTCAAAAGGTGGTAAAGAATATATATACATAAATAATTGTAATAAGGCTTTTTTGTTCATTTTTTTTAGGGGCATGCTAATTCTCGAAAATTGTAAACCCATAAATTTTTGTATTTAGTCATTTTGAACTAAAGAAATCCAAATTATTTTGCGAAGCTTACATAAATTGTTTTTTTTTTTCTTATTTTTAGTTCTTAAGGCACTCTTTCGATGTTTTTGAATTTTCCTTTGGGGGCACTGCGTGTCCCTTCGTACCCTCGCAAAGAAAGCTCTGGTTATAGTCATTTATGTAACCTTAGTAACCGCCTTCATGGATTACTGTCTTAAGGGATAGAGAATGTTTTTAGCATTAAGTTCGCTTTTTGTTCCTATATAGTATTCTTGTATGGTACAAATAAAGAATAAATAAACAAATAAATAACAGTTTATATGCCATATGGGAGATCTAAGGAACGAAGAGACATTCGATACCAGGTGACTAATTCGAGTAAACACTGGAACAGCACGGCATAAAATGCTTTCCGGATAAGAGCTTTCTGGTCATGACCTTTCCGGTTATGAGAAAAGACACGAGAACAATCGTGAGACATAGAAATTGTTGCAACAATATCCTTATCCGTATTCTTTACTATAATATACAAATTAAACATTGTCCATTTGTTTATTTATTGCATAAACATGGGCAAATAAAAAGCGTTAACCGTGAAGGGTGGTAGAGCCGTTAGAGCTCGCCCGGGGCGGCATCACTGCCACCCATGTTCTTCATGTATTGTATTTCGGTTGGAGAGGTGTGGTTACCGGATACACATTATTGGAATCGACCACCTCACTCCTCAAGAGTAGGAACGCATCTTCTTCTGTTCTATTTGAGATTGGACGTGGTTGTCCATGGGCTGCAGTGACCACTTAACGTCAGGTAGCCTACATGCTCTTACTCTTTCATTATAAAAAAAAGTACACGTAATATGTATTTGATTCTGTTGTCTCACGCGGGAAAGGCTTATTCTACCTGATTTTGTTGGTAACGATAGGCTCTGCATTATCACACGTATATATTGGAACTGAACAATTTTAAATATTTACATAGTTACGCTCCCCGACGTCTGTACGCTTAGATCTTCTAAACTATACAACTGATATTAACGCCATTTATATCGATAGACAGAGTGATTCAAGAGGAAAGTTTAAAACAATAAAACGTGTACATTATAGCTTAAGAAAGCCGAGAATTTTAAAGATATCTGATGTATTATCTTAAATGCAACTGTGCGAAGCTAGTGAATTACTAGGAATTAATCTAAAATTATTAACCAATACTCTTCAAAATACTTGTCGAGATAGCAGGCATCTAAGTATGTCTTTTTAACCATCGTACTTCAAATAATATGTTGCTACGTCACTTTTATCTAATATAATATTTTTCTGGTAAAGCCACAGGCTACCACTAGTTTTATATAAAGCAGGCATCGAAGCTTTTATGTAAGGCGAAGCCGCAAGCTAACACTAGTTTAATATAAATGTTTAGAAACGTGAGATCCTGGTAATGTTAACTAGTGACAATTATGTCGTCAATACGAAGACAAGGTTGATGGTGAAAGGTTCCTTGATCCTGTATAAGTTTATTAAATTATGTATTTTATTGATGTGACGAATATTCGACGAAACGAACGTCGACAACAACAACGACGAAGAAATGCGAATGTTTGAGACACAAATGAAGTTTTAGTAACTGACTTCATTTCGCTTCTTTGCTTCAATAACGTGACAGGTTTGAAAAGTCAAGTTTTTATTTTATTTGATAATTGAAATCTCCGTGTTTGATTTGAGATAGCTAAGGTGTTAAATTTTTGTACGTAATCTACAATAAACATAAAAAAAATACACAGTTAAGTAAAATAATTTTTTGTAAGTATAAAATGCTCTACTGTAAAATTGTGGTTTTTAAGATAACATGTTATTGAAGCAAAGAAGCGATTTATTCAACTAGTACAATAATAATAATATATTATTTATTTCAGTCTAGCGACCCGGCCCAGCTTCGATCGGATAACAGAGTTTATATTGACTTATATTAATTTTCTTGCATACATGTATCCAGTCATTACCTAGTTGCAAAAACTAACAATAAGAAACAAATATTTCGAACGACAACTGAATATTGAATTTAACTATTTAATTTCTCACCCAATTTACAAAAAAACTTAACTTATTATGCATCAAATTCTTCCTCAGGAATCAGTCTACCGTTTATTGAAAACTAAGAAAATCCGTTCTATATTTATTGAATTTGTCATGAACAGAGAAACAGACGCGACGGAGGACTTTTTTATAATATTTATAGATACCTATAGAATTTTATGTTCATAATCAATTACTAAATAATATAAATTAACATTTAATATACCACAATATAAAAGAAAGATAACTTTACAATTATTGTCACATGTTAATACATGTACATAATTTATATTAATTATGATAAATCCGGTTTAAATATGGCCGATACGGAATGTGACATCTGTCAAACATTTTACGCGCACTTATTTTGAATAAAGAACATTCTTACTCGCATTCGATTTCTTGAATACTAGAGATATATTAATAATAATAATAATAATAAAGACTCATTTTTAAATTTTACAATTTTACACTATTACAGGGGTCGGCAACCTTTAAGAAGAAAGAGCCAAAAGTTGCAATTTGCAAATTTTACCATATTTTAAATAAATATGTTTAAATATTTTTATGTCTGTCTGTATGTTCCGATTTCGACACGATTTTCACTGGCAGATAGCTTTTGTGCTGGGGAGTATACAGTACAGCACAGTGCAGGGGGATGTATACAGTATATAAAACAAGTAGCTATATCAATACATTTTTAAGGGTTTTGTCAATAAAATCATTATAAATAAAATCATAGCAGTGGTGACCTGTTGGTCACCACTGCTATATTTATTTTGTTTTTGTTGTATTTTCTGTTCTTGTGTATTCTTTGTGGTGTACAATAAAGCATATTTGAATTTGAATTTGAATCATTTATGGTAACTTGAGAGACAATATTTCCATTGAAAGAGCCCCATGTGACGCGCGAGCCGCAGTTTGCCAACCCCTGCACTATTAAAAAAACAATATATGACTGCATTTGTTCATGTATTGACCGTGAAAGATCCAATGATTATGACATCATTAGTATTTGCACTTTTGTATTAAATATCCATTTGTCATACAGACATTTGAATGACATATACAAAGGCTCTACTATCTACCACATTTTACTACCGGTAAACGAGTCGCTGCTTTCCGACTACCAACACAGAATCGTTATAAGTACGCAATAACTCCCACATAATTATATTTAACATCTTGCAAGTTATTTAATTTAAGATAATTAGCTTACGCAATCTATATATATAAAGGAGTAAGGTGATTTCTAAAATGAAAATCTAAAATTTTGAATCTGTAAAATTTGAGTTCGTATAAAGCGTAATACAATATGATATGATACATTACGATACGATACGACATATACTACAACATACGATATAATATAATAGTGAGGGTTGACGAAAGAAGTAGAAATAGTTAGAAAGTGATTTGAAAGTTTACCTTGGCTAATCCAGTAAACGGGAAGGTTTCGAAGCTAAGCTTCACTTCCTCTCCATGCAGCCCATACTTTTGTCCCAAGTAAGCTCTGGTCGCAGCAAGCGTTGTGATACTCATCCCGTCTCCAAGAAACAGGATCACATTCTTCGCAACTTTGGTGTTGAAGGGAGATGCTATCTGGAATAGGAATGTCTTCT
>DWON01005163.1:0-15252 GCA_018251015.1 Phocides pigmalion okeechobee | reverse complement strand
GACAGAAATCCTATCTGAGCTCGAAAGTCGATCCGTTGCAACTACTAAGAACTAAGATGGTCGCCTCGCTTCAAAGTGTAGTCGGCAACTGCACCTCTCCAACCGAAAAACAAGTAATGCTCTCGGCGGATTATAGGGCGGCGGTGGTACCTTCCCGGTTGAACTGTGCTTCTCTCACCTGTAACAACGTACTTGGACACTAAGAAAGGGATATTAGTAATTCCTCAACAAAGTTCAACAAATAAATAAATAAATTGAGTTTATTGAAATAATACTTCTTTAATATAAACAATTCTGTCCTTTGTATGTACCTAATTAAGTTTCAAGATTGTTACTATTTTATTTGTAACGTTTTTTGGGGTATAATATGTACTATAGCCAGAATAATATTCTGAAAAATCTATTATTATTTTATAATTTAAGATTGTTATAGATTTGTGACTATTGTTGAATTTTAATGTGATTGTTGTGTAAATAGAAAAATAAATCGATTAATTTTGTTACGTTCTATTGTTTTATTTGCTTCCATGTTCCTATGAAGTGATCATATAAAAATGTAATTACCACAAATTTTCATTAAAAACCAATTTCCTAAATAACCTCCAATGGTTATCTGGAAGAAATCGCTTCCCTAGAGTAATATCCTGCGTGCGGTCCCTATATCTGAATTTATAATATTAATTGTAAAAAGTATTGTACAAAAATTTATAAATTTAAAGAATTATCAGTAACCAGATGTCTGTCTGTACGGTGATAAGAAGTTTGTGAAGGTATTTAGAAGTTAAAAAATATATATTCCCCGGAAAAATAATAAAAAAATTGACGATTTTTACCTACGAATATGACGATTTGAGCAATGGAAAGTAATATTTCGTTGAATAATTTGTCGATTTATGAAATGTGCAATTCTAATATTGACTTACGACATAACGCACAAACTTGCGTAAAAACTGACAAGCTGTCAGAAATTCCGTATTGATGTCCCGATAGCTCTGTACAGCTCTATATGGTGGAGCATAGCGCATGCATTAAAACAAGTTCGACAAGCAATGTATGCTGTTGCGTGACGGATGAATTCGTGGACGGACATTTCTTGCGTTTTGGTAAATAAAGCCTAATGTAACCTAATCAAGGCGCGTCAGGTATAGACAAGCTGCATGCAACAGACGCACAGGTGTAGCCCATAAGCCGCATGCGTCTAATGGCACAGCATGACGCAGGACGAATTGAAAGTTGAAACGCAAGTTGAACACGTTACTGGAGGCGACCATTCTAGTCTTCAAGAGTAGCACAAGACATACGCATAGCAACACATACGCATCCATCCTTAAATAGAACTTCTGTTCTATTTGATATTGGAGGTGGTGGGCTGCAGTGACTTAACATCAGGTGGCCTGCATGCCCGTTTCTTACTCTTTCGTAATATAAAAAAGAACATAAAAGCACATTTGTACAGCTTACCGTCCGGAAGCTAAGGTCAGCGAGAGTGGCAACAGACGCAAATTTTAATTAACACGTCAGCCTCGCACTCAATGTTTAATTTGGAAATGATAAATATTCAATTATAAATCGTTCGCAAATTATTATCGCGCGGAAACTGTTCGATGGCCAGATCGTAGACGCAGTCGTGACCGTATTGTTTTGTGTAACGCACGATTGTGGCAGGCGCTAATTGTTAGTTACGACGCAGATAATTCTAGATGTACGTAATAGCTGTAAATCAAGAATTTCCATCCTTTTTTGCATTGAGTTCATTATTTTATTAAAAAATATAGATTTACTGCATTTTATGTGTGCAAACGCGTGTAACTGAGTTCAGCCAACCACTCATCGTCCCACCTATAAAATGCTATAAGGGGTTAGCCCAGAAATCGGTCCGGTAAGGGCGAGTCACGGCAGTATGCGAAAGCATTCCAGCGCCTCCGCCCCACGATAGAGCGTGGGAACACCAAGTCAGATTTTTAGTTGGTTGTAGCCCGAAATAACGGACTCGACCACGAACGAACAGGAGGTCTGTTCGTCCGTGGTCGAGTGGTACTCGTCCCAAATTTTCCTCATGTAAAAACTTTGTAGTAGTTTTGAATTTTACTTATTATTTTGATATATTTAATAATTATATATTTATAGTAAGTATTTTAAGTATTTATTTGAAAGTATTCCTATTACCTGATGTAACTACACAAACTTATTTACAACAAAAGCAACAAGAATAATGTGTATGTTGTTTCATTGGAGCTTAAAGACCTTATAGGTATTTTCGTAAACAGAATGCATGGAATTTGAGAAGTCTCTCATTTATCGGCTTTTGCAAATGACGATCTGTAACCCACTAAAATCAAATCCTGGTAGCAAGGATTTTTAGGACAACGAATCTAATGTTAATCAAAACCTACCAAATAAAAAACACAAGTTTCTTTTTTCATTAAATTTAATAAATATTTACTCTTCCATATACTGTATGGCTTCACTGTGCACAGTAAGCGCCATCTTTTGCAACGCTACTCTTGCGTCTTCCACCGGAAATTTCTCACTGTATTTCAGTATGACCGCTAGTTCATCATCTATAAAGTTCGACACATACTCTATGGAACGGGTACTCCGAACAGCGTAATATAGCTGCTTAAACTCCACCGGCTTTTTCTCCAGTTTTGCCTCCAAAATATACGAATATATCGTCGGATATTCCCACAAAGCGATTATAACCGGCGCGCCTACCAATGAATAGGAGTACGGATGGACAAAAAAGTCTTTCACGTCTAAGTAGAGTTGCCAAAGCAACGCTAAATGACCTCCAAGTATATAAGCGTCCCTTTCCATCTCTTGCCCGCGACAAGACAGCTTCATAGCTGCTTGACAGCCCTTGCCAAGCAAACTGCCAGATGTCAGCATCGTCCGGAGAATCCACTCATCCTTGCCTTGTCCGAGAAAATCATTGCTGCCGAGCTTGCTTAGATTTTCTTCATATTCCCAGGCGTAATGACCCGAAACTTCATTGCTGCCTGATGAAAATTATTTTTTAAACTGAGGATTAGTGGACAAAAGGTGACAAACCCTAAATCTATTTTAACACTTTCCCTGTCGTGTACAACACTACTACGGCATAATGCACTTGCGGCCTGTACACACCTGACGTATACGTACAAATTTGTATGGATTACGGGCGAACACGAGGGATGTGTTTACGTTGGCGCTACAATACTGAAGGCGGACATTACGGTGTACTCGTGGATGCTACACTAAAAACTGTAACATTTGTGTGAATTGTCGGCGCATCTCCAGTGCAGAGAAAACAGCTCTAGTTTAGTACCGCCTCCCGCAATCCTGACTCGATGTAATAAATGTGCGTCGCAGTCTAAATGTTTAAATATACCTTTAGGTTTAGAAGGCAACGGGTTATTATTCTCGTCAAATTCTCCAAGAAAATCGCCTTCAACTAAATCTCGAAGACCAGTGGAAATGAGCTCTGTGACTTCATTGTTCCGAAGGCCACCTAGGTTTTTCAAGCACGTAGCCAGAAGGTAGTCTCCTGAAAACGAGAGATAATATAAAACGTAAATATTCTCCAAATTAAAGTACTTACACTTACAATTAGATTAGAATTTCTACTCATGGTATCAGACGTTCCATCTGAGTCCTTAGGAATAACGCATGAGTGAAAAACTTGAGTTTTCTTTATGTGAGTCATATGTGAGTCAAAAGTCAAACGAGTATGCAAGCTACTTAATGTTAAAAAGTCGCTACAATCCATACAACTTCAACTTCAAAATAAGACTGAAGTCTATATATAAGTATATATGTATATCCGAGGTCGTAGATAGATGCATTACTACTCTTGAGGAATAAGGTGATCACTTCGCTTGTAAAGCCACCTCTTCAATTGAAACAGAATTGCTTCCTAGCGTATAATAATGAAGCGATTCCTCCTGTCTACTTACAAAGTACTAGCTACTACGTACCGAGTACGATTAACAGAATCAAAGCAATTAAAAATCGTTAATCGTGAGAACCCGATACATACTAAAACGTATAAATTCTGACATGATATTAGTTTAAAATCATATGTTACTTACTACTACCTGTCAAAAGCAACAGTCAACTTAAGGTAGGGCCCTGGATTTGTTTAGAATTGTTACAGAGACAGCAGTAAAAACTTAACATCGAGCACGCTTGTTTGCAATTTCAATTACATAAAAACAAAACCATACCTGTGAGCAGAACGATTTTATTGCCATACAGCAAGTCTGTATATTTGTTCCCGTACTTTTGCTTCTCTCTGAGGTTAACCATCGTCTTATGTATGAGATGACCCATTCGCTTCATCTCAACAATTTCGGCTAGGGCTCTTTGGGCGTGGAGAATTCCTGAATCGTGGTGGTCTTTGGTGTAATCCGTGGCATTAAAGCCAGCTGCCTTCGATACCAGCAAGACTATCAGACCAACGGATTGAAGGTTGCTCTTTGAACCAAGCAGAAGATTCTTGGCCGATTTTAAAAGAGGATGATTGGTACCAACCTAAAGAAATATTTCTTTTAATCCTTATAAACTGAACATATCATGATTAACTTGACTACTTTCATTGAGATTTTCTGGAATTTAGGTGGTTGCAACATCCCTAAGCAAACATAGCACTAACTAATTAAATAAATGAATTATTATGTCTAAATGATTTTATGCAAGAAACCAACGGTTTTGCAGAAGGAAAACCATACCTATAACGCCGACATATATGAACAAATATGTATAATCTTCATTGTCTACCTAACCACCCAGATTCATAAAAATCTATTCACCATTTCGACGTCTGACTGACAAGAGTTTCAAACACGGATCCTCTCACTTACATATAACGGTTACGCTGCGTGGTTAGTCAATTAGGCCTCTATGTAATACTTACTTACATTACTTATATAAAGAAAAGTTGGTCGGAGGAAAAAGTCATGGTTACGGAATTGGAGATTGGATATAGGTTCAATCTCTGATGTTCCGTAACCACGACTTTCCGGTCCAATAGCCAATAGTCCAATAGCTGGCTCAGCTGAGCTATTCCGTGGAGTAAAAAATAAAGACCACTACAACAAGCTGATAGCCAACCTTCATTAGTTGGACAGGCACTTAAAGAAGAAAGAAGTTCCTTATAATAGTACGAAATTTTCTGAAACCTACAAGTTTCCTCAAATGTATAGCAGTGTTAGCGATCTCGTCGTTGAAGAGCCATCGAAGGTTAAGGAACGAGGTGGGATAACCCACGATCTGTTCCGCTTCCGAGATCACATCTCGCCAGTCCAGCTCCTTGCGCTCAATGACACCTGGTCCACTCCAGTGCGAAGAACACCGGAGAAAATTTATGCTAACAAAAAAAATTATGTACTTTCTATGTGAAATGAGCAGAACAGTCAACTGTTAAATAGTTAACACATTCCCTGCGGCGTACAATACTCCTGTGTATTACGTGTAACGCACTTGCGTCTGGTATATACCTGTGTTGTACGTACAAATCTGTATGGATTACGGGCGAATACAACTTCTGTGTTTACATCGACGCTACAAGACTGCGAGCGATAACAACGTCTGTGTATTCGTAAATGTTATACGGATCCCAAAAAATACAACATTTCTGTGAATTTCGTCGCATCCCCAATGTAAACAAAACAGTTGCTGTTTAGTGCGGCACCCGCAACGCTGGCTCAATACAACGGAAATTGTAACTTCGAACTTTAAAATGAAGCTAATGAGATACCTAGTTCTTTAGATTCAAGCGACGCGACCTCTCAGTCCTCTAAAGTAACTCATCAATGCACGATAAGAGACAGGATTTAGTCTTGTTGGACGCAGACGTCCATGGGCTGCAGATTCCATTTAATATCAGATGCGCTGCACGCTGTTTTGTAACTTTTTCAACAAAAAAAATAGATAGTATATTTAAAAAAAAACAGAAAACTATATTTTCGATGTAGGTACACTTAGTTATCTGTTCCCATGTCATTCTAGCTATAAAAATACCTACATTCAATTGAATCCAGACTAAACGAATACAAAAATTCTTTGCGATTCCCAAATGGAAATACATTCAGCTTGGTAATATTTAAACTGGCCTGACTATCCTCATTAAATATAATTGTGTCGCATACCGGAACGCCCTTTCGCACGTCAATCGTCCTATTAACAGGAGAGATTTTATCCACGGCATTGCATATAGATTTCAGATTTCAAAATTCGCGTAGTTTTAAATGAACCTGTCAATAAACTTCATGACAATTTACAGAAATTAAAAATAAATAAACATGACGAAATACTTTTTATATAATTATCTTATTATATTTACGATATAAATGTGC
Source organism: Phocides pigmalion okeechobee (assembly GCA_018251015.1). Lineage (NCBI taxonomy): Eukaryota > Metazoa > Arthropoda > Insecta > Lepidoptera > Hesperiidae > Phocides > Phocides pigmalion. Next base: position 8,917 of record DWON01005163.1, on the reverse strand, counting down.
GCTTTATAAAAACTATGAAAAATGCACTCTGATATTTTTTTTTTATTTACAAGTGCATTCAAGCTAAAAAGATAAACAAACAATTAAAACAACTAATGGAGATCGCGCAGTGTTTCAGGTAGAAAATAAGCAATTGGTAGATGTACTAACATATTATACACATTTTTGTTTCTTGTGCGTGAAAGTAATAAAATGGACCTATAGTCTAGTTATTTCATGTTATCAAACTTTTTACATTATGAGTATTAGAATCAATATTTTAATATTTTTGAATTTATCATGCACGCTACAAACTTCTGGGGACAAAGTTGAAACGGTTTGTCTATGTGATTTCTTACTAAAACAGCAACTCAAAGCAACAGCAAAGAAGCGTGTTATCGTACTTCATCAACTAGAATGAAGAAATAAAAACCTATTATTCTGCCTCTTTTATACTGTGCTTGATTCTTTGAATTGACAAGGTAGGTGTAAAATGTGAGCAAATATAACAGAAAATTATTAGTTAGGTATTTACATAATCATTTCTAAGTAATTTTAATGAAACGGATGCAATTAAAAAAATATTCTTTTGTATTATTTATCTATGAATAGACCAAGGTTAAGGCGTTGGTAGACATTGAACTTGAAGCAACGAAATACGTTAGATACATTTTTTTATATTCGTTTTGTATATTTGCGCCTAAAATAAAGTAGCATAAATAATTATCTACCTACGTACGTAAGTAATTAGTTATGATAAAATACCTATATATAGATAATTCCTTTGAAATTGTAATATCTCCAGTTACTTAACAAACTGTGACTTAACATTTGTCTTAAAAAAAAATTAAAAAGCTTATATTTTATTTGAGAAGACTGACTTACGACCTGACACGTAAGATCTAAGACTAAGCAACCGCACATCTCCAACCGAAATACAAGAATTGCTTCACGGCGCTTATGAGAGCGACGATGATACTACACTGATCAAACTATTGCCCTGTCGAAATAACTAAACAATGTCTGTTTTACTTAAAGTTATGGCAACCTGTTGCTACTGCCTATTATCTTAAAAGAAGAATATAAATAAATGAAACGTCTATCGTGGGATTCTTTTTAATAATGTCAACGATTTTAGTGAATAGAACCTATGACAGGAAAACTTATTTGCAATGTGCTTATTTTAAATTGAGTGTGGTGCAACACGAGTAACTAAGAACAGCCTTAATAAATATGTATTTCTTATAAATAAACATAATGCGTGGCATAAACTATCCGTTACTACTCGGATAAAATCAAGTATAGGGAACGGCTGCAAAGGGCACAACGAGTTAAAATTATCATTAATTTCTACTTGCGATGGGAAATGTCATGGAGACGATTTGCGGAGCTCGCTTGGCTAATTTCCGAACGCGACGCCGTTTCGCGCGCACGCATCACCCATTATCGGGTCGCACGTCACTTCCGTTGACATTTGAATTTTAAATTCTGAACTCGAAATTAAATCGTCTGCACGAATTTGTTTACGGTCAGTGCTTTAAATTTTGATCTCATTTTCTGTTATTTGTAAAGGTCAAGGGTTTCTAATTAAGCCTGATTGAACTGAGGTATTAAATAAATTAAGGAACTTTCACTGACGTTAATTCGAAAAAAGCATTTACTTGCCACAATAAATATTCCTAAACTACTTTTATATGTTTTGCTACACTTAAACACTATTAAGATATAAATAAGCATTTTATTGCTGTATACTTTATTATAATAAACAAGATTGAAATAATAATAAATATCGTTACTCTTTTTTGTTCTACCGCTCTTATAACGACTAAGTCAAATGTGATCCGTTCCTCAGTAATAAAAAAACGATTACAGAATTACAAAAACTTCCTTTTTCGAATTTAAATGGGTTGCCACAATTAAAAAAGTGCATGCTATCATTAAGTTAAGAGTTTAATCGTTGGCCGTTGGTAATTATAACTAAATAACACGTGTGGGGAATGGAGATAGCAACGTAGCAAGGATACATTCTGTAATTATGGACGAGATAATCGATCGAAACGCTCCTAATCGTTCTGATTTCGCGAAAGGGCAATGTAATGGAAGAACGTCAGTTTTGTGGATTGTGTCTTGTGTATGTGTCTATATTTTGTAACAGGTGGAAAATTTGTAACTCCAGACATAAACTTTCGTGTAATTCGGTAAAATTTATACGTCGCCAACGACCTTAGTATCACCGAGCCGTACTTTAGTGATGGTAGAGCATTTGAGTTTACGGAGGGAAATAGATTGCCTCTGCGTTTTCTACCGACTTTATAATGGTGAGTGCTCTGATGAACAGTTTGATGAGGTGCTTGCTTGAACCTTTCTCCACCCCGCTCATTGAAATTTCAGGTTCCATTCGCATCATCTGGATTCGTAGCGGTCCTCCACAATTCATTTAGCTCATTATTTTCTTCCACGAATGTGGAACGTCCTTCCTCATTAGGTATTATTCCTAGTATTCCTATATAGTATTCCTGAAAGCTATGGCATGGAGCTCTTCAAAGAACAAATATTCAAACAAATATTCTGTTACAAGTATTCTTCAAGTGAAGTATCTGCTCGAAGAATATACATACAGAGTAAACATGGAGCTGCTTGATTTGGTAGAACGTATTATAATATAGACTTCTGAAAGAAATGCTACAAGCAAAAGCTAGTAAATTAAGTACCTAATATTAATAGGAAGTGGTTTTAATAAACACATCTTTGATTCACCGCACGGCCGCCTCACAATTCGTTAAATTGTTGTTTATTGCCATTCCTCAGAACACATTCCACATGTGATGTGTTAATCTATAACGGACGACACATTAATATTACTTATGCCTAGTTTTACACAAGCGAATATGTCTGTATGTAGCGAATGCTTTTTAATCGACTTTTTTTTCTTTTTAAGTATTCGAGGGTTCATTAGATCACATAAACACTACCACGAAAGAAAGAAGAAATGCAGCTTTTTTCTTTCTTAGTCACAGCCCTTGTTCCTTCTCTCTCTCTCTTATAATCATAAATAGTAAATAAAACTTTTGACCCTGCATTTATTTACTTATATTATACCAGTAGTATATCTGACTTAAATATAAAAGTAAATCTAAGTACAAAAAGTAGGTAAATAAGGATAATATAATAATCAAATATTAGTAAGCTTCAATCATAGCTGACGTTATTATTTTATTTTTATTTTATTATTATTTGTATAAATACTTAATTCCTCTAAGTACCTAAGTACATAAAGCCCTCTACATTGTCATTTTTTATTATCAAAACACCTGTGATCAACTTATAGTAGGTCTCCTATAACGTACGCAGTAGGAATGACAAATAACTCCAGAAAGTATGTGGGGCTTACTATTCCTATTATTTACAAAAATAGGCGATACAACTCCACCCAATGTCAATCCTAGATTAGTGTATTTACATCAATCGATACTACAATTCATAATCTAGTCGATTTAGACATTTTACTCGTAAAAGGTGACACGAATGCGTTAAATAGCCAGTCCCTACATACAAATGCCGAGAGTACCACATATTTTATTTCTTAGGTATATGGTATAAGGATCTAAGATAAAATTAAATTCTGTTATCTACTTTGTAAACGTACATGAACAACGACCATCGGTGTAGATCTTCCGAACATGCAATATCTCATGCTAACTGACAGTGCTACACGGCTCACGCTACGCTTTGCAACTAAAGGTCTGCGTCGACTACGTATAACCAGTAGCGTGAGTACTTATATAATCTGTGCCCATAATGAATACAGATGCACAAGAATTATTAGTGTTGTTAGCAGCCCGTTTTGGTAGCAGAAAATTTTAACGGATATTCTATTGATGTTAATAATACAAAATATCGAATTTACAGTTTTTATATATTTATTCGACATATATAATGTTTAATTAACTAAGTACATAAAATAAAAAAAACGTTGTGGTACAACAAAAGCCATATTAAATCTGAAAAAGAAAGACGAAAATCTGAAATATTACACATATCCTTACGTGCTATAACGCTTAATATAACATTGTCGTAACAGAAATGTGTAAATATAAAGAAGTCCTGTTAACTATTTAAACCTCAGATCATAAAACAACATCAACGATAAAAAACATTTGATTTGGTTTTAATAGTTATATTGTAATATTACAATGGAAGATAAGAAGGAAGTAGCTTTTGCTCCAACACACTCTTATTTAGGTATAATTTACTCCATAACTACCTTGAATCGACCACACATCTCGACCTAGCCTTTTACTTCGGCAACCAGTAAAATTGGGTCACGACTGTCGATACCTATCAACTAACAAATGCAAACGTTCACCAAACGATTTTAATTCAGAGATCAAACGTTACGATCAGGACACGGATCGTGGGAATGTTCCGGCTCAAACGCAAGATACGCAAATGCTAAAGTATGTAAATTGCGCGGGAAAGGATGACAGCGGGCCGCCGCCATTGGTACTCGTACCTATTCGTATTTCTCTGCATCGGCATCGGTCGCGTTCGCCCGCTGATTTATGTCAGCTACGATTGAATTAGATGAATGGTCTGCTTGGTGTCTGAGAAGTATATTGGCGTTTCCTGAACCCAGTGCATGCTTATATGCTATTTGTTCTGAGCGTATTCTGTGGTAACTAACAGACGCTGTATTGTTTTACGAGATAGTCGAACTGCAGTTCTTTGGAGCCACCACGGCACCCATTTCTAACGTGAAACAATGCTTGGGTTTCAGTAGGAAGTGTGGTGCCTGACTCACAAATGAAGTCAAGAATCAAGTGGGATTTCCTAACCAACTTTTGTAAGGAACTATTTATAGAAAAGAAAAAAATGCATCAAATTTGAAGGTGGAAAATAGCGGAAAGTTTCAGAGAAGTCCTAGAAGTAAACCACTTTTGAAAATTTTCCGTTTTATTTCTCAGCGTCTATGAAACATCTCCCATGATCGTAAACTGTCAACCAGGGGATGGGTAGACTAGAGGCCCGCGCAGACTGTCCCAGCTGTCAAACGCCTCAACTATACAGCCAGTTTGAAAAAGTATCAATTTATTCTTTAATAAATAAAAAAAAAACTTAACTGGTACGTTAACATAACAAATATTCCCATATTCTCTAAACCTATGTACAAAATATTTTTAAACACCATTCGAAATTATATAAAGGTAAGTAATACCTACGTCATTTAAATAACCAGTAGTTTACACAATAAATGTTGTCATTATCTATGAGAATATTATTTGTCTCGTCATCTTATGTAAATAAGTTTTAACCCTTGACCAATATCAACCTACGCAAAAAGGTTGTTTTACCTCAACTAACCTTCTAAGCCTCCAATAGGCATCTTTATTACATATACAATTTTATTATAGGCATCGACTACCTTCATGCCTATTACATGCCAATCGTTATATACTTAGGTAAGTATATAGTGATAGGCATCTAAATTATCATGAAATAGGTATATCTTAGTAAGTTTACTAGGTAAATAATTTTTGTGCGTGATTAAAATTCGCTACAAATATATGCAGGCTGAGATAAATATATTATATGGTTTAATGGAGACGGAAACATTCAAAATCAAAATCAAAATATTTTTATTCAAAGTAGATTCTTTACAGAACTCTTTTTGAACGTTCATAAACTACCACAGACTCGTAATATGTTTCGTTTTGAAGAGGAAGAGAAGAAATTCCAAAACATACATCTTTTCCATCATTGAAAATTTACAAATAATAACTTAAATTACTGGAGCAAGTGAAGCTGGAATCGTTTCAGATCATATGAGTTCATCATGAAATAATTAATCAATGGTTTTATAATACGCCATTTTACATGTTTAATAACCAATTTAAACTTCTTTTCTGATAGATTTGTGATGTGTAAAATAAACCGGACCGTAACCTTTGTAAAGAAACCTATATTCCTGATTAATCTCGATCACGAAAGGCATAACAAGCCTATAGATGCCTAGCAATCCATTATTGACCAGGTAAGTAGAAACTACCTAAACCTTCGCAATCTAAGCGGAGACGATATCAATAAGATAAATTCAAATTAAAATATTTCTACATAAGGTAAATACCTTACTGTTATCTAAATAGATACATTAATGAATGTCCAGGGTACATGTAAAATCAGTACATCGGCTTTGAGTGCCCTGTTGGCTAAAGTTGACCGGGAGAAAAAAGAAGGCAGAAAAAACTCTCTGCACTCTTTTTAAATCATTGATAATAATACAACACGAACACTATACAGTGTAACTTTAGAAAGATGGTGAGCACACGAGATAGTATTTTTTCGATTATGAACATATAAGGTAATCAACTAAGGACTTACATCTAAAATTCAGTTAATGTATAAATATAAGAATCGCTTCCACGCATACCGACAATGGCATCTACAAAAACTATTAAACAAATTCCACGCTTATTTAATTGTGTTCGTACCTAATTAAAGCCATTACAACTTAATAAAAGCTAAGATGCGACACGTCTTGAATCAATGCAAAATATCCATTCAAAGATCTTCGGTTCCCATTTAAGCGGAGCGGTTGATTCTTACGGCACAATGGATCCGGTAAATAGAACAAAAATGACGCTCGTCGAGGAATCGGCATCAGTTGGCGACATTTAAATGTGCCGGCGGCGCTTTTGCATCCACCATTTGCATCCGAGATCGCGTCGACCGCCATCTTTGCTCGTTTTTTCCCGCCAATGCAATGCCACTGGCAGGGCCGGGGCACATCAGGTTATTGGAATTTGTGCACAGCGCACATTGGTGCGTGGCCCATGTTTTTGTCCAAATTACACTTGATTACACCTTTCAAGTTTTTGCTTAAAGATTTTAAAAAGTACAGTTGTTTACTTGTACGGTTTATTTTACATTTAAAACTCTGTAGTCAGTAAATTGGACATGAGTAATAATGACAAATAAATGGCATATAAAGGACATTTAAATACACAGGTACTCATTCCATAGATGAAACATTCTCACGAAAGAAAATAAAATATCTACGAGTTCTACGTTCAAATATACAAACAAATAAATATTGATACTATTTAAATTTTGTTACAATTCCTTCGCTCGATATTTATCATGTCGTAGTGAATTACTTTGCGATTATATTAGATTCCTGTAGTTACGTTTTTTGGATTTACTTTACTAATAGCTAAAGTTATGTTACTCGACTTTTTAAGCGATATTTTTAACACAATGCACAAATACTTATAAAATATGTAGAGAATAGTTCACAGATTTAAAAAAAAAGTAAATAAAATAGGTATACAAATACAATTACAATACAATTGTGTAAATGAAGGTATAGAAAACTCCCTAAATGCTTTAAATGCTTCATAGAAATGTACATAAATATATAATGACTAAAAATGACGTGCTAAAAAGGAAAAGTTTTATTCTTACGCAAGTAAAGTAAAATTACCAGTTGTGTCCCAAGCTCACTACTTATGCACCAAACAATTTATAGTAAATATATTTTAGCGCATCCTTTATATTCGGTGGCGGCAACGCAAAGGTCCCATTCAATTATTCAGTGCATTATTTTTGTTTATTGCTACTTGTAGTAAGTGCAGCGACACGTGTAACTGGCCAGTGATCGGAATGATTGTATTGTAGTTACACTACAAGCGTTATTCTTTTAATATAACCATAGAGTAATAAATAAAACGTCACAATGTTATGAAGATTCCCGCCATTAATTGTTGTTTAGAAATATCCATTAACGATATATGATTGCATGTCTATTAGATACCTACCGGGCACAAATCTCTTCTCATAATTGAAGGAAAATGTTTTTCAATGCCGATTGGTCAAGGTGTAGTTAACACTGACAACTGTGTTTATATATTAAATCGGGTCAGCATTCACTGTAATATTGTATTTTTTAGTATCAGACGTTACGTCCGCCATCAGTCTTGTAGCGTCGACGTAAATTTAGCACTTTTATTCGTCCGTACCTAATCCATTAAAATTTGTCCGAACAACACAAGTGTGTACAAGCCGCAGGGAAAGTGTTAATATGGCTAAAAAGATTCTTAAATTCGTTTGCCCGATCAAATTTAGACAAAGGCTATTAGAAAATGTGGAATGCACTTAAAATTTTACCACTAATGTTCGTTCATCCAAATGCTTACCACGCCCGATGTTGTTTAATTTGACTGATATTTTATACTCAACACAAGTCGTAGAGCTAATAGTGCCTCAATCGACAGTATACATTTGTATTATATTAATCTCTTACTGTATTTTTTACTAAAAAAAACTAACTTTTTTAATATTTATTTTCAACTAGCTATGAAAAATAGTATATAGCATTCTAGTAACATCAATAGCAGAAGCAGCAACAGCTCAAATCTCTATGTAAAAAGCACCTTTACAAAAATAAATAAAATATTAATAATATAAATGGCAAAATATTAATATATTCCTTATGGTAAACCCGTCAATATAAAAAATAATAAGTTGATATATCACGAACATTCGGCCACTCTGGTATTCAGGCTATTCAGCAACTTTTTTATATTCGGTACTCCCACTATTATTTTGAACTTTCGACCGAACACCGAACATCAAATTAATCAGATACCATTAATTTTAGAAAGAGTGTAGGAAAAAATCAAACAGACGAAAAGAGCCTTGCAATTCAAGACATTGAGGAATATTTTATATATCATTCATACATCCATATATATGAATACGAGTATGTATGTATATATATGGGTTTTTGGAATATTCTCAGTAATATGCATACAATTATAACTGTGATTTAAAATGATGTAAACTATAAGTAATGAATGCAATGTAATGCAATATAAATATAATATTAATGTAATGGAAACTGTGACATGCATGACTAACGAAATTATTATTACATTAGATT